>JAVJIF010026726.1:0-14545 GCA_038442645.1 Agave tequilana | reverse complement strand
GACCGACATTTTGAAATTTCGGCCGAAATGTCGGGAATTCATGTGACCGACACGAATCGGCTACCCCATGTCAAATTTCGAAATGGGGTTAATGTCGCTGAAATTTTGGCAAATTTTTGAATTCGCCAATTTTGGGGTTCCAAATATTAGCCAAAATTGACATTTTATTTTATTTATTTTTTTCTTTTGGGTTTGAACCCATTAACCCAACCCAACCCCATTTTATAAGAGAAGAGAAGAGAAGAGAAGGAATTAGGGCTCGTTCGCAGCCTTAATTTTATCGCGCGCGCGCGAGAGAAAAACGAGAAGGCTAGAGAAAGATATGAGCTCGCTGACCTCCGATGAGGTCTCTACGACCATCGACCTTTAGCGAGTCTCCATGAGCCCCAACGACCTTCAGTATGCTTCAACTGACCTCCGACGACCTTCAGCGAGTCTCCATGAGCCCCAACGACCTTCAGTGAGCTTCAACTGACCTCTCGACGACCTTCAACGAGTCTCACGAGCCTCGATAATGACTCAGGAAGCCCGGCCAGCACCGACGAGCTCCGCCAGCCCTGACAAGGTCCTGTTGAGCTCCGCCCTGATGAGGCCCCACTGAGTTCCGCCGAGTTCCGACGAGAACCTAAGAGACGAGGACCCAGGAAGCCCTGCCAAACTTCGACGAGCCCCGTCGTCTCTCTTCTTCCATCATAGATTCCGCTCTGGCGAGCTCTTGTATCCGATGACTTACACGAATCTCAAAGACGAGTGCTCTTTCTCATTTTTTCTACTTAAAACTACTCGCTCATTCATAATTTGATTCACATCATTAAGGGTAATTAATTCGAATTAGGGCACCATTAACTGATTCTCGCTCGTGAATGAATGCTCGACTGCAATCTATGAGGTTTTGACATGTTATTGATGTTAATGTTAGTAGTTAGTCATCATGAAACCTTTTGAGACATTTCTGAATTTTTTTTGAAGCTAACTATGTTTATTGGATGTAATTAGATAAATTATTGCTAGTGTAACTTATTAAATTATACATATAAAGATACCATATATGTGATATTTTAGGACATTTATGACATTTAGGATATATATATATATATATATATATATATATATATATATATAGATGTACCTCAGCCGCCAGCTGAGAGAGACTCTCTCAGCTGTCACTTCAATATGGTCGCAAACCTGCAATATGGTCGTAGTCTACTATAACATAGTTGCAGTCCTAAAAACATATATTTTCAGTGTATTAGGACATCAATCATGATAGCAGTCCTCAGAAAAAACTGCGACCTTGGTCGCAGTCCTTAGAAATGACTGCGAGCATGACAACAGCTCTCATAAAAACATTGTGAGTTAATCACATCCTCATATAAAATTGCGACCATGGTACCAGCACCCCAAATTGTGGTTGAAATTCAGCCAAGTTGCGCCAGCTGAGAGAGTCTCTCAGCTGGCGGCTGAGGTACAGATTTCTTATATATATATATATATATATATATATATATATATATATAAGTCTTCGTGTGAGAAACTTTCTCACACGAAGACCGTGAGAAAACTATATAGGAGTTTATGTGGATGATCCGAACCGCTCATCTTGATCTATATACTTTATTTAGACTATCAATTAAAAATCACGCGAGTCCGAGCCTTTTTATCCATACAACAAGTGGTTACAAAACATATGGTATATCACCGTAGAATAAAGATGTCACTTGATGCATCGATAAAAAAAGTTGGAATCGCGTGATTTTTTATTGGTGGTCTAATTAGAGTATGTAGATTAAGATGAACGGTTCGGATCATCCATAAAATCTCTCTTATATGGTTCTCACGAAGCTTAGACATCCAAATTCTTGATCCGGCCATTTGATCATGATCTAAACATTTTAAAGCCCTTACAAATTAATTTTTGTTAGGTTTCAAATGTTCTACACCGTTAAACTAACCAACTCACTATTTAGGCATTTCATTTTTTCCCTACTTGATGCATATGTAAAAAGTATTCAAAATACTGAATTTTTGGTGTATAAATACTTGAAATATATATAAATACTTGAAATAATATATATCAATTTCAACAGAGTGGATCTTGTATTCGAATATTGGATGTTGGTATTTGAGTGGGAAGGATTCGGGAGCCCGAATCCTTCAAGAATGACCCAAGTCTCTCTCTCTCTATATGTGTGTGTGTCCCCTACGAAATTGAGCATATGTCTCCATAATTTTCCCGCTATCTGCAATCCGACTTTACATTTTGCCTTCCAATAGTTGGTCGATATCCGACATTTAGAACATTGGACTTGATAGCGTCGACCCTCCTTTCAGCAATGCCCATCCTTGTGGAAAGGCCTTGCAATCCATCGTCGTCTCCTACCATCGTCGGAAAGTTGGCGAAGCTCTGATACCACTTGACGCAGATAAGAAAGCAGTGTTTTAAATATCCCCGATATAACCCCGATATTGCGCCGATATTGCGTTTACGGCACCTAGCCGCAATGATTGGCACATCCAAACCGATATAGCGATTTTCACCCAAAATTGCCGATAAATCGGCATTGACCTGATATATCGGCCGCAATTTCGCCGATTTTGGACCCGATATAGCGTTTTACACTCAATTTGTATGTTAGGTATTTGGGTAATTCGAGCGATGTGACAATGTGACATTTGTGAAGATTCTACACTTGGATAGTGATTATGCATTTATAAGCTTAATGCAAGTTATCGAGTCAAATATATGTTAAACATATAAGTATGATGTTTTATGTAGCTTTATATAATTTATGAATATATTGTCTTATTGAGATGCAATTTAAGACAAGAAGTTATGTATATTTACAGTCCGATTTTGACATCCGATTTTTGAAAATATCCCCGATATGTCCCTGATATATTCCCCATCCCCGATAAATTTTCCCGGCCGATGTAGCCGCTGTGGCCGCCATTTAGAACACTGTAAGAAAGCGAACAACGCGGATTAGATCTCGTTCTAGCGCCAATGAAGCCTAAAGATGCCTTTAAGTAGGAAAGCACTTGAATCCTCGAGCAAAACACTCGAATTCACGAGCAAAGGGTAACAACCCGAATTCACGAGTAAGAGAAAAAATTGAATTTAATTGATAATCAAAAGTTGAATACAAGTTGAACACAAAAATAAAGATACAATGGCCTTATATAGGCAAATAAAAAAAATACTACTAACTAGGAAATTTAATTAAATAAGAGAAAAATAAAACCAATCGGAATTCAATTCGGACTGAAAAACTAAAAATAAATAATAAAAAAATGAAACAAACTGGAATCCAAATTGGACCGAAAATAAACTCCTAATAAGAATCAAACTGCTGATACGCGACTGCCTTGACTTCCTATATCAGATCACCTAGAATAGAACAGTGCTAGAAATACAAACTGAATGATGACATGCAAGGCATAGGCATCAGGTTGTAAAATGTTGTGTCTGAGAGGGAAAAGTTGCTAACAACTACGATCTGGCGCAGCACGGAGAAAGACTGTCATCTAGTGGAAGGAACACGAATTTTGGACACAAATATTTCAGACTTGGGGACATAATGTTTTAGTGTGTGCTGTCAAAGCAATACCAGTAACAACAACTGCACTGCAGTAGCAACAACTACAACCAACAAGAGCAAAAACAACCACTACAAAAAAAAAAACTACAAGTAAGACAGTGACGATAGCAACAACACCAAACACAATGATATGATGCTTGTTGTGAATTGCTCTAGATATAATCAACTGGTGATTAATTCAAGAATTTTGGAACATGAGAAAGATCCACTATTTTCCTTGATACCAGGATAACAGCGGAATGGTTGTAAAGATTACGCGGAATAGAGAATGGAACAAAGGATAAGAGATAATGAACTTACCCAAGACCAGGAGAGGGCCCCTGGACCTCTGTTTATAGGCACAAACTCACCTTAGGCCTCCTGCTACTCTCTTGCTAGGCTGCCACATTGAGCTCAAGTGGCTCCCACCCACTCATGCACGCATGCATAGTTCTAAGTCACCAAACCTAATCTCAAATAAAAATAAAATCTACAAGTCCTACTTAACTCATATTCTGTGAAAAATAAGGTCCGATAGAATATAAATTCTTCTCCCAAATCAAACTCCAAGTCTCCAACTAAATAGAGAAATCCAATCTAATTATAATATATTTTTAGGTAACTTCAAGGAGGCTTTTGGGCTCTAATGGACATTCCAGAATGGTCATTTCAACACCATATGTCAAAAACTTGAAAAGGCTTAGCAATAGAATCCCTGAAGTATGCTGATCTAGTAAAACCATTTTCTTATAACTACCTTGTAACAGGAATATGACATTCTGGTTAACTATACAACTAACTCTGAGCTTATATTGTGTATTATACACTGATTTTGAGTAATGACAACTTAAATAAAAGTTCCAATTCTTTTCATTCTTTCCTTACCTTTTTCCTTCTCATTCGTTTCATTTTATCTTTTTCTTTATTCTTTTATATACTTAGTTTTTCATTCCTCAATTTTCCCCATCAGTTTTATCCATCCAAATCGAGAAAGGAAATGCTTACACATGTGGGCACACATGTTGTTACATTGTTGGTACGGCCGAGAATACCAGAGAGATGTGTCCCACATATCATATGTCAGCAAGTTGGCTGATGACTATGGCATGAAAGTGGTGCACAATTATCTTGTCGTAGTTTCTAATGAAGGTTAGTAGGATTTCAGAGTCTAGTCATTCGTAAGGCGATTATGGGGAATCAGGGTTGCAAATGTTTTATTATCAGATAACCAGGAAGCTCTTGGAAAATAGTGTAACCAGGAAGCTCTTGGAAAATAGTGAATATGCTAGGAATCCATTGCCTTGATGCAAGTCTGTAAGGCTACTAGAGGGTTGTCAACTATCTAGAGGCAACATGTCTAGTCTAGATTATGAGTTTCCTTTAAATTTAGTCTGCCGTATATGATTCAGGATTTAGATAAGTTCACTTTAAACGGTCTTGAGTCCTTTTTTCTCTTTTTTTTTTGTTGGGGGCCCAGAAGGGGTTTGGCGTAATTTGTTTTGTTGAAGGATCTAATTTGCTTCTTCGTGGAGTTATCTTGAATCAATTTGGGTTTTATGGGGTTGTACAGTTGTTGCAGAATTCGATGGGCTAATTTTGGTCTTGCTTAAATCTTGTTAGAGGTTGGAATCTGGATTACTAAGTGATGGATTGCATCCTACTAGAATTTGTTTCAACAGCTGAAGTCTGGGGAAGCATTTGTGGCAGTCTAGTAAGCATACAAGCTTTCCAACTTCTCATAGAAGACTAAGGGAATTGTTTTTGAGTGCAGCTTGGTGTTTGCACTTTGTGTAAATGTCACCGGTACCAATAGTCTCATCTTTGCGTACATTTTCCAAGAAATCACACCCGTATACAAATCTTTCCTATCTCGAGCATCCTCTCTCTTCTCTTGTACCAACAGTTTCATCTCCCTCCTCACAGCTCTCCAACCATTCAACGTCATCACCTCAGTCACGAGTTTGAGCGGGAGGTGTAGAGTTCATATTCAATGCGGATACTGCAATCTAACAGAATCAAGCAACATGGTGAATGATTAGTGACCCGTCAAGGTGTTTGTCATTGGTGCTTTGGAAATTCTATCTGTAGATCCTGAATTTGCTGCGGCTGCCTCCTAGCGGAGCACTTTCTCAGTGGTGCAGCCAATATCAGTCCTTGGACAAGATCTAAGTACTCTAATGCTCCTTGATGCACTGCTTATAAATCGACAAGAGCCAGGGTATTGTATCAGTACCAACACATATCGATTGCACACACGCAAAGATCCTTCACTATGACGTTGCATGGGGCTCAAATGCATTTTATTTTTGCCATTAGTGACAGATTTATCCTTGATGATTTGCAGATGCTTCATATGTTTGCATAATCTAATTATAAGATCACAAAATCTTGCTTTTTTCCTTTAAACAAAAGTTAAATAAGTAAAGGAAAAAAAAAACCTTTTTCTATGCTATTCCCTTATGCGGAATTAGTGAAATAATTCTTTTTTAAAGGCAAAGTTTTTTTTTTTTTGGGTGATAGTGGAAAAGTTGAGCTAAGTCACCCTTCCGACACTCTACAAACCGTACATGATGCCCATGAGCGAGGCTTATTTAGGTCGCTTACAAATGCTCTGGCCAAACCTATAGGCTGAGCTAACTCCACAAACACGTCCTCGGTTTGGATTGTACGTTGCAACTCACCTATGACCCTAATGATGAATAAAAAATGAAAATATCCATTCAATATATTCAACCTCTTTACTTTATTTAGCAAGCAGGGATATACTCTTAATACTTAGAGAACAACTAAAAGGTAGGGATCTAATCCTTATTATTAAGGATTCATGCAAATAAGATGTTTCAAACACTACATCGGGTTGTTTCTTTGGGATTCTTTTGTCATGGGAAATATCACTAAATAAGATTCACCCATAAAGGCGCTTTTAGGTTCTGGGTTTAGTATAGCCAATAAATAACTTGTAACATATTATCTCATATATCTTGCTCTATGCTATTTCCAACAAAAATTTTGGACTTGTAGAAACTAAGTTTATATTTTAAATTGGTTATTCCTCCCATCATCAGATAGGGGGTCTGGGAACGACGACATTGGAATCCCTCCCAGCAGTCAGTTTGCAAACCATGCCACCGCCACCACTGAGTAAAACAAGTCACCCAAACCTGTGAGGAGCTTACATGTTCTCGAGGATAGGGAGCCTGGGACAAACACTAAAAACCTTTCATGTCATTTTTCAACCAACCTGTGGAAACCGAGTCTTCCCTATCCAGCATAAAAACTTGGAAAGTTGCTACTTTAATAGTGAGAGCATTTGTAGCAGCCTAAGTATAGACCTGAACACATTGACATGATAAAATCCTAGAAATATTGGCCACACCATGTCTACAATACTCCAATATAAATTATATGTTTTTTATTATTTTTTGAATGTCATAAAACCATCATTGTTTTCAATGTTACTAAAATATAATTTGATGTGTTCTAAAAATTAACTTCTTGCAAAAATTTTGAATTATATATGGGCAATAACCCTTGATTCTTCCTTTCCGGATAGAGTAGCTTAATGTTACATCACTTTTTGGAACCTATAATGTTATCATTGATAGACCACTTTTCCTACATCTAATTCTGTCAACTCATGTGCCCTCAATGTGGAAATGAAAAATAATTTGTTTCTTAATGTGTAAGTACCTGTCAACAAATGTCTACCAAATCTCAAAAGTGTGTTTGAAAATGTGCCGAAATTGAAAGTTATACT
Organism: Agave tequilana; assembly: GCA_038442645.1. Taxonomy (NCBI): domain Eukaryota; kingdom Viridiplantae; phylum Streptophyta; class Magnoliopsida; order Asparagales; family Asparagaceae; genus Agave; species Agave tequilana. The sequence continues at coordinate 7,210 of JAVJIF010026726.1, read as the reverse complement.
AAACTAAGAAAATGATGTGGGAAGTCTGCCACATGTCTCTTAGGAATGTCTAAGAAGTGTAGTATATATGACACGTACAACACGAAAATGGCTTCACGATAGGAGTGTTCGGGCCATATAAATGGGAACATCTGGGAAGCAACATAACCATATCCTTACGTAAAGGAAATGCTTTTTGAGTAATTTTTCTGGCCTGCCAATTTATATATCTTATAATATTCCACTGAACCATCTTTGTGGATCCAAGAACATGATATAAACAACCTAGGAGGGCCAGGGTCAAATCTTGAGGAGATCCATGAGCCTAACATCTGTAAATCTGGCAGGGTTCTTTTTGGTGCCCCCTCAACAATTCAAAACATTGATCTTCCCATTTTCAAACTTCCACTAACCAGAGCACCAAGCTTCATAAAGATGCCGCCTAAATTTGAAACATGATCTCCTTGTGCTCAAACCTCCACTCTTCAGAGAACCAAGCTTCATGAAATTGTCAAGTGCATGCAAACTTAAGACACCAGGTTGCAAGCTCATTGAAGTTTTCTAAAGCAGGATAAAGTCTCTCTAACTTGCCTTTGTATAGTTGGTGTTTGTTTCTGGCTGAATCTTATTATTCCTTTAATAAGAGCACTGGAATTATTGTGGGTTTTTTCAAAAAAAAAAAAAATGCTTGGATTCTCTGAACTGTGTATAGAACTTTGGCCCATGGAATTAGGATGAATAAACTTGCGAAAGTATGGAAATCTTCATATCTCTTATCTTAATTAGGTTGCCATCCTGGTTGGAAATGTCCATTCGGCTGACTTGATTTAGTACTTCTTTTGGTTCAAGATAACTGGATCCCTTTTAATGAACTAATGTATTGTTTCTGTTTTGGTTTTCTTTAGTAATATTTCTTTGACCTCCGCATATTATGTTTCAATAGAATGAAATCCAAGGCCTGTGCTTTCCTATTGTTCTCTGCTTATGTTACAGTTGGTGACTAGAAATATTTCTTTTTCTTGGTAATTCAGAAAAAGGACACACGGCGGAGGTGGTGGTTTCTTTTGACCAGAGAGAGGCGAGCTGCCTTATTGTTGGGTCTGTTTGGTTGTCGTAACTGGCCGTAATTCGTAGTTGTATTTGGTAAAGTCTTTTACAATTGTAAATGAGTTACATGTATGTAAATTTTACGGTATTTGGTTGGTAATATAAAATTGTAAAGTGGGAAAGTATATTGTACTTTACGGTGTTTGGTTGTCGTAATGTATAAGTCGTAAGTGAAAAAGTTGACCACAAAATTAACTATTTGGTGATTTTAAAAGTTTTAACACTGCAAATAAATATTAAAAAAGTTAAATATTAAAAAATTTTAATATTAATATAAAAAAATAATACAAATTTGTATGACCACAAAATTAACTGTAACTGGGCTGTAAGTGAGTGGTAACTGGGTTGCAAGTGAGTGTTAGTTGAGTTACGTAAGTCTTTTACGAATTACGGTCCAAACAAACGCCGTAGTTGTAACTGGGTAGTAAGTCATTTACGAATTACGGAGTTTTACGCGAAACAAACGGCCCCATGAAGCCCTTCAAACGGGGATCAATCGCTGTGGAGCACATGACAAGATGAGAGCTGAATCATATCTGCATTTTTCGGGATCGTTGTATTGTCATCAAGATAAATGCCAGTTTTAGCAAGCATGGTGCCATTGGTGGATTGGAATTTTCGGTCTCCTCTCCTTGTCAGTGAAATTTGTGGGTCTCGAGCAGGGCAACCTTATGTGATTTGATCAGGGTTTTTAGTAATGGTGCATAACAGTGTCACCTCAGTTCGTAGGTAGTAACCCTTCGTCGTAAGGTTTGAGGGTACTCCTTATAGGTTCAGCGCCCTTTGGCGAGAAATCAAGAGCCTCGGCTTTTGCCGCTGTCTTTTACTTCTCTTTTCGTTTTTTTTTAGGGGGGCCTTTTAAGTCTGCTTTTAAATTGGTGTGTCTGAGGCTGAATTTGAATTTAGATGGCTATGATTCTGATATGATATCATCCTAATGTCCCTGCGTTTGATTTCTCTCGCTTAAGACTTACGTTCATCCACCCAGAAATCTGACTCTAAATGCATGCTCTCTACATAGCACAAAATTCTACCTATTTAAAACTAGTTATGACCACCAAGACATTCAACAAAAAGCAAGAAGAAAATAACTTAGGGTGAATAATTAAATACTGAGTGTGGTGAAATTTGATTTTAGGTATGTTACGACTCAACGATACATTTTAATGGACATCCAAAGAGGTTATAATAGTCTCTTCTATGGGCAAGTTGCTATAGCCTGCCATTGCTTTTTATTTTTCTGCTTCGCATGATAATCAGATGAATCTGTTTGATTCCTTGCCAAACCCTAAGGGACTTCAATCAAGAAATTATTGGACAACAAGAGTGACGGAGACATCAGTTGCTATATTTTTTGAAGAAAAAAAATTTCTTTGCAGCGGAGAACATAGCCGACGTTGACGGAGGCATCGGCGATGGCGTGGGAGGCATGGACATCGGCGATGGCACGGGAGGCATCGATGAAGGCAAGGGCGAGGTGCACGGGACGGTGGTTGGTGGGCCGCAGAGATCACTGTTGCCTGAAATTCGCAGGGGAAGCCAGTGGCAACAAATGAAACAAATTTTTTCACATTTGAACTCGTTTTTGGGTTCTACGTATTAAATTTATAACACTAATATTAAATTTGTTAGGGCTTGGGAGCCTAGCTAACCTTCGAACACGCTGGGATCCTTATTGCAAAGCTCATCTTGGATCCTTCCCTCCAAATTGTTATTCGAAACATTCAACAGTAACAACCCTGCTGGCCAAGAACTGGATATCTCACCACTAATGTCCATTGGGATCCATCCGCACTTCAAACGAGTGTGTCCACCTGAGCAGGTGAGCTCGGAATCTGCCCTGAAAACCAGTTCCTCGACAAATCGACCTTCCTCGGTGCCTGCATTCCATCAAATGCATCATCGGGGATCTCTCGAGAAAACCAATTCATCGAGAAGAAGACGTTTCTCAGCCCCTCGAACCTCCTCACGTCGGGCATGGGCCCTGAGAAGCTGTTGCTGGTGACGCTGAGAATCCGAATCAAGGGCAGCACGGTTAATGGGTCGAGGTTCAGTCGACCAGAGAGGTTCAATATTCTCCAGCTGTAGCCCTGTGCATGGCTCCGATCAGTCATCACAGAGGATTCCTCGCCACGGTGGGCTTGTGCTTTCCGGTGGATTGTGTTATTTCCTAAATCATGCATATCAAAACAAATTAAATTAACTTCCAAACAAGTTGCTGTAAAAATTAAAACAGAATATTAAATGTGGCGTGGAGAATGCAGTCACGTAGTCCCTGCTCTAAAGGATCAAAAGCCTGCCTCCTTACCCAGACATTGGTTCAGCGTTGGTTCGGCTTTATCTAATAGCGGTAAATGCATCTCCCGGAATCACCAACATTTGACTTAGGACAGTAGGTATAGCATCTTCCTCAGACAGAACATTGTTGCTTAGAAACTGAAGTAAAAATTGAAGATATATGACACTGGGAGAAAAGGAATGTGACTTTAAATCTCAGATTTCTGTTTCTCTCAGAGAATGAACAGAGAGACTCTATTATAGGCACAGAGCACAATGATTAGTCTCTAAAATTGCATATTTCATACCACATCTTCACATTTATTTAATATTAAATTCTCCTAATAATACCTCTCTTGCATATTTCTAGGTCCATGGCATGGAATGAAGAAGAAGACCCAAAATCACCATTTAATTGGTGATTAAAAGCTGATAAATATAGCCATTGATCTTGGATGGTGGTTTTGTCAAAACCAGGGGCCCAAACCCAAAAAATCGAAACATGCAGCTGACAGAGGGACAAGTTAGCGGCGCGCAGCAGTTGGCGCTGCGCGCGCCGCTCTGGTACAGCCGCAGAAACGCGGCTATAGCTGCGTTTCCGTGGTCATACAGGCGCGGCCGCGCCCTTGCTTTGGGCCAGGGATTGTCAACCCGGCCCCTTTCCCCTGGTGCCTATAAATACCCCCTTGGGGGTTCTTGAGGAAAAAATCTAGAGAGTAGTGTAGTCTTCATTCCATGTTGTAGTTTAGAGTAGTTTAGTTTAGTTCTTATTCTTCTTCCTCTTTGTATTTTTTATTTCTTTTAGATCTTGTAATAGGAGAGAGAGTGGTACATGTTGGAAAGTAAGAGTGCTTGTAATAGAAGGTGACAAGTTATGAAAGGTTTTCTCTTTACCTCTCTATGTTTTCTTCTCTAACTCCTTTTACATATTAGCTAATTTTCTCTCATGGCAACTAACTATTAACCGCTAACTTTCTAACTTCTTACTTGATAATTCACATGAATCTAATAGCCTCTACTTGGCCTTACTCTTGCAAGAGCCATTGATGGCTCATGATGATGGATTCTAACACTTTAACATCCTAACTCTCTAACAAGCTAACATTACTTTATTCCATGCTTGCTTTTGTTTAGTTTTGATGGTTTAAATGTAGCTTAAACTTGTTTTGTTGAGTTTTAATGTGCAAGTTATCGTATGAGTCATGCTTTGAAACGCTCTTGAACCAAGGACTAGTGATGGCCAATGATACATGTGAGACAACTATCACTAAGAGATTAGCATGGTTAGTAGAGCCATTAGTAGTTAGTAGTAATGACTTTTCTTTCTTTTTCACTTTGGTTTAGAAATACTATAAAAAATCACAAACACCATTTTTTTATGTTTCCCACTTCTTCATGTTTAACATTGAAGAACTTTTAACACAATATGAACATACCATGTAAGCTTCTATCGCCTCCCGTCCTTGTGAATTCGACCCGTTTAGCCTCTATGCTGTAACGGAAGTATCAAGGAAGCCAAAGCACGCACTTTTAACTATTGATTTCAAAACATATACTTTCGTGCGCGATTTTCCCCCGATCACACTACCTGTTACTAACAGCCCCAGCACAAATTAAGCGCACGTTCAGATTGGATGCAATTAATTTGCAACAACTCCACACGTACGCAGATCCGCTTTTACAGGGTTAAGAAACGTTACAAATCAAAACAGTGAAGGACTTTGGGAGAGTGGGACGGAGCTCGAGAATATTCCGAGTCCAAGCTCGGGAAGCACATCGCGTCTCCAGGTGCTCAGGAAAGACCACGAGGTCCAAGTGCTCACGATGATCCCGAGTCCAAGTGCTCGGGGTCTACTCCGAGATCACTTCGAGTCCAAGTACTCGGGGATGATTCTAAGGTAAAGTGCTCCGGGATCATTTCGATTCCAGGAACTCGGGTCACTTCGCCCAGAAGCTCGAAGTTAGGTCGAAAGACAAAAAATAATATCTAAAAATGTAGCAGGTCTAAGAACCCCTTGAATGAAGCTGCATTTGTGTCCGCAGGTCGTGGACGTGCGCCACCTGGACCCGGCCTTGCTCGATTCGGTTCTGTGCGCGCGCGTGGGGAGTGTGGCTCATGTCCTAACACTCATAATAATAGGCTTAGAAAGAGTTGGTATATATACCACTCAAACTTCTTTGGCCATCCAATGTGGGAGTAAAAACCAAAGGCAAATTGAGGGAAAATTATGTTTTCCCTCCAAACCAAATACACATCGAACAATCCCCCCTAAAACTTGAGTTTCAGGAAAGACAAAAGAGATCAATATGATATAAACAAATCATAAGTCAAAACAAGAGTAAAATTTAGGCAACATCATATTATGGATTTCGGGTCGATAGCTTGTGGCCTTGTATCTACTCTTAGTGAATTTCAATGTCACCTGAGAGACATAATAGACTACGCCTTGAATTATGCCTCTTTAACCAGATATTGATGAAAGACACACAGTAAGTCTCTATTTATTGAGCGAGTGGGTTAAGCATTAAGGCCATGCTCACAATAACCGACTCATGAGAAGTTTCTAGGGGTCAGCTCTGTCCCCCAACCGCGGCTATCACAGTTCCTCTCACGTAAGTAAGTCCTCCAATTGTACTACAGCTGGACCTTATATCCTCCACACCTCATGCATTGGACTTATTAAGAGTTTAACTCATCCTTACTTAACTGTATTATGAGAGTATCGTCAGGGGTAGTAGCTACAATGCTACATATAGGATATAAACATATCTGGGTCGATGCTCCATACGAGTATCACCAGTCAAGCTTGTTGCTATCACATTGAACCTCTTTTCATGGAACCAGCTCTCGATCAAGTAGGTTGGGTTCCTGCTATCAGTGAACTCTTACTATGAGCTTAACACCATCTCCCTCGACGATTCTAGGACCACACTCCTAAAAAGCCCCTTAATCAACGGGTCAACAAGATTCTTCTCAGACTTTACCAAGTCTAGAATCACAACTTTGCCCAATAGGTGTTGTACAGACTTGAGTGATCTGAATATGTCTGTTCATCTTCTTATTAACATTCTTTTGCTTTAGAATCTCAATAGTGGATCTCGAATCAGTATGAACTGAGCTTGAAAGTATGGGTCTAGGCACAATATGGAATTCAAACAAAAGATCTTTTAACCATTCAGCTTTCAAGCAAGTAGTATCTAGAGCAATGAGCTCAGACTCCATAGTGCTCCTGACAATCACTGTTTATTTGCAGGATTTTCAGGACACAGCAACACCACCGAACATAAATACATATCCGGTAGTAGACTTAACACTGTGAGAGTCAGTGACCTAGCTGGTATCATTATATCCTACTGGTATCACTATACCCTTTTATGATATCAGTATATCTAGTGTAAGTCAGAAAATAGCCAATAGTGCCTCTAAGATATCTGAAAACTCTCTCTAGTGCAATCCAGTATTCTCTACTTAGGTTACTAATGAATTTACTCAATCTACCTATTGCATAAGAGATGTTAGGCCTAATCCTGTTGGAAATGTAGAAAAATGAACCTATTAATTGAGAGTATTTCAACTGAGACATGAGCACCTATGTTCTTATTCAAAGCAATTAAAGAATCATAGAGTGTAGAAATAGGTTTAGAGTTATAAAAATCAAATTTATGAAGCATTTTCTCAATGCTATGAGATAGACTCAAAGAAATTCTATTAGGAGTTATGGATATCTTCATTCCCAATATCATATCAGAGGACTTAGATCCTGTTGGCCCAGAGGCCCTTCACTCTAGTTTTGATGATGATTAACTCATGTAGTTATAGTTTACTAATAATCTTATGATATTTAGT
>JAVJIF010026725.1:0-56641 GCA_038442645.1 Agave tequilana | reverse complement strand
CACATGTATATTTGAAACACCAAAACCAAACGGTATTTTTCTAGAACTAAAAATTTTTATGAAAACACATATAAATCAAGAGTGGTGTGTGTGATATGAACTTGAGCAATCCACCAACTATTCTATCCTTTACATTTTAACTAAAACAAATCTTATAAAAACAAACCTAGACACAAGTCTTGATCTTGAAGTCTTCCCTTGAAGTCTTCTCATCTTCTTGACTTGGTCCACACACGATCCAACGAGCTCAACTCTTGATGTGGTCTTGATGCATAGGCTCGTGAATCAACTGGTGCTAGCTCCAAAACTTGACTTTAAATCTTTTGTTGAAGCTCCACACCTACTAAGATCTTGATCATAAATCTGTCACTAATTAAAACACAAGATCATTAGTAAAACATAACTACATGAGTTGATCATCATCAAAACTAGAGTGATGGCCTTTGGGCCAACAATCTCCCCCTTTTTGATGATGACAAAACTCATGGAGTTATATATGCATGGATTAAAGTAAAGCTTCAAGGAAGCTCCCTCTTAACTCATGCATACCAAATAAACAATAGATATGGCAATGAGGCACATGAGTATGTATGCAAATGTAGGAGTAAACATGCTAATCAAGCATAAAACAATCTTTTTTCTCCTTCAAATCTTTTTCTCCTATTTGCAAAACAAAAATATATATGCATAAACAACAAGGAAGACAAATACTTCTCCCCTTAAGCAATGAAAAACATGCATATAACTCAAATACTTCTCCCCCTTTTTGTCAATCATCAACAAAGGGTTCAAAGTAAAATCAAATCAAACAAATTTTTCTCCCCCTTTTTGTCAAAAACAAAAGATCAAGAAGGGTAATACAAATCAACAAAATTTTTTTTTAATTAATTTTTCTTAAACAAAAATTTTTAAAGGTATCAGAGCTTTTGTAAAACAAACAAATTTTTAAGATACCAAATCGAAAATAATCATTATTGTAAAACATATTGATACCAATTGAAATTTTAACAATATGAAGTTGAAGCATTTTGATATCAATGGTAAACATAATGATTAAAAAAATTTTATTTTTCATCAAAAACTTTGTGCTTTTAAATTGTGAGCCAATTGAAAGTTAAGCACATGAAAATCATATATATGTATGAGAAATGAGTATACCAAGTGAAATTGATACATACATATATAAGAAACAAAATATGAGTATATACAAAATAAGTTCATTTTGATACCAATTGAAACGATTCAATGATACCAATTGACATAACAATAAGATCAAGTGTATATCTCATAAACCTACCACCCTACATATGCTCAAGATAGAAGATTTTCAATGAAGCATACAAGGCATAATCGCCCATCCATCCTCCCATAGATGGTAGGGGTTTTCAAAAATAGGTTTGAAAATATTTTAGCATTGAAAATCACTACCAAATGAGGAACAATAACTAGTTAAATAATTTTTGAAAAAAACTAGTTAAAAATCCTTCAAAACATGAAATCAAATATTTTTCATGAATCAAGACTAAATACACAAAGTTTTACACTCAAGATCGATTAAGCTCATAAAAGTGTTCATGAATCAAAGTCATGACAAAATAAATAAAGTGTGAGTGTTTAAAAGTCATGTAAGTAGCATTATCATGAAAATGGTCATTGAAGCTCAATAAAAAGATCACAAGTCACATTTTTAACAAACACGAAAAATCATTTTCATCAAAACACTAATCTTCATGGTATATGTATGATTTATCCAATCCTAACAATATACATACATATCCCAAACATAAAAGAGTCTATTAAGGTATTTGCATGAAGGCAAGAGACTAACGGGTATACATGTATATTTATTAGATTTGACTAAAAATACATATACATGAAGAAAAAAATTGGCAAAAAAATGTATAAAAGAGAATTATCAAAACTAGTCTATACATGTGCATATGGTGGGTACAAATGAGCATGAAGTGCAAACATATAAAGTCACGTGTAACTCCCTATTTGTACATGTATAATACAAGTTTTGATAAAAACTACATCTAAGCATGTTTTTACCACATGAAGTACAAACCTAAAACATGAACATGCTATATGATTTCACAATGAATAAGCATGTACATAAATAAAATAGGAGTTTAGAGATTGTTACCAACTCCAAAGCTCCAAACATGGTGGTCATCCCACTAAAAACTCCTTGATAGCGATGCATCCAAATGTATGTCCATCAAGTCCATTGCATCCACTAACAAGGCACCAAATCTCTCACGTCTTGAGAGATCCCTCACCTACATCAAAAACATGGGTGGGGGTTTTGGTACCCATTTTTTCTTGGGTCCTTTGGGGTTAGTCTTGTAAGGAACCCAAAATTTTTCTTATTAGCAAATTTACATGATATATCTTATCAAAACAAAACTTTACTAAATGGCCTTTGCGGCCACAATGTGTACATACGTACACCTTAGTATGCTTATGTGAGTGTGTATGATCATGGTGTGCAACATAAGCAAATGCATGGTTATGATGTGCTGAATGTGTGGAGTTTGTTTCTTTGAAAACATAGACTCCAATCTAGAATGATTAAAAGCACAAGAGTTCAAAGTTGAACTCAAACCATCCATTTATTTTTCAAATTCTTAATCTCATTAGTTGTGGCATGTAAATCATGGTGAGATATAGAATCATTTTTCTTTTCTTTTTAGAAACAAATTCTTTTTCTTTTTCAACAAATTTTCTTTTCAAAGTAATATTTTCTTGAAAAACAACTTCTTTTTGTTTTTCCACCAGTCAATTTTATTTTTCAAGTATTGTTTCCTTCACACAAATCATTCAATTTTGAAAATAAGGAAACATTCTCATTTTTCAATCTTTATTTTCCTTTTCTAAGCATGCAATCTTAGATTTAAAAGAATCATTTTCTTTAAGCATGCAATCAAAATCCTTTTTCAAATTTTTGTTATCTTTTTTTAAACATACAATGCTAGATTTAAATGAATCTTGTTCTATATGCATGCAAGCAATGTTCTTTTTCAAATTTTTATTTTCCTTTTTAATCATGTCATATTTTTCAAGCAATAGATGATAAAAGTAGATAGCTCATCATATGACATGTTCTCATCATCGGATTCGGAGTTTACCTCAAGGGGTTATCCCCTTGGACCATATAGCATACGTTAGAGATGTCGCTTCCAACGTCCGAATCGCTCCCGGCATAATATTGTTCTTTTTCGCCAAGGGAGAGGAGGGTGTTCCACACTACAAAATCCAAATCAATGTTAGCAACTCTAGATAAATAAACAACATTTAGGGTAGACTTTAAAGCATTAAGGGCTTTTACATTAGCCTCAAAATTCTTACCATCTAAACAATATGCATTATTAGTAGTGGCAAGATATACATGAATGCCTAAGGCTTTGAGGTACAAGGATATCTTCACCTTCCATATATGGATGTTAACAATGTCAAACATGGTGGTGACATGAAGTCCATGGTGTGTGTACAAAAATATTGTGATTAGCCTAAAAATAAGGATCTTTTACTCTAGGTTGTTAGACCAAATCAGAGTACCAGGCTCTGATACCAATTGAAGGGTTCACCTAGAGGGGGGTGAATAGGTGAAAGCTAATCTAATGGTCACTTATTGCCGAATGATGCAAATAATGCGGAAGCTAAAACTAATTATGACCAAATTAAAACTTTTACACTAAACACTATGTATAACACAAGAGTGTTGCCGAATTCCCGGTGAAGGGCTCTGGACAAACTCCTCTAGATTCCCCTTGAATGGGTTGAGGTGCCGCGTTGGCTCTCTTGGTTAAATACAAGTGTTAGTCAACAAACCCAAGCAAGTATACAATATGAGCACAATGAATATCAAGCATGTAAATGAAAGCACAATAAATAGCTGATTGGTAGTCAAAAGTGCATTTTTATCATCATATTTACCATCACATTTTCATATTTATTCATTTAATTCTGCACATTTATTAATAATTTTAATTTATTGTGTGCAGGCCTCGAATTGTTATTTTAGCAATAAATAAAGCCTAAAGAGCCCAAAAGCCCAGATTCAAGCCCATGTTTGAAGCCCAGGTGAAAAAGCGCAAATACAAAGAGTCAAAATGCAAATACAAGGGTTAAAAGTTGCAAATATCAGAGATTAGGGAAGGATAGACTTCTATCTAACCCTAAACACATGCAGGATGAGGATAAAAGGCCAAGATAAAGAGGAATTTCGTGGAGAGAAGATTTGAAGAAATCTGGATTAAGGGTAACTTGATTACCAAGTTATCTCGAAAATCCAGATTAAAAGGCCAGGATCAAACTTCCAGAAGCAGAAGCCCACAGGGACGGACCAGGAGAGGCCACGCGCCAAAGCGCGTGGCCAGAAGCCACTAAAGTGCCGCGTTTCCGCGGCGTTTCCGCGGCAAAGTTGATGAGTCAGAATCCCAGATTTCGTGGGCAAGTTCATCCAGGACTCCTCGGCCTTCTGCACCTATAAATATCCCCTGCAATGCAACGTACAGAGTGTCCAGCGTCCAGCAAAGGGCCAAAGTTCAGATTTTTAGGGTTTTTCCTCTTTCTTCTAGGTTAGGTTTTCTTTTTGTTTATCTTTTTGTAAATTCTGAGAGTGGAGGAAGCTTTCATGGAGGAAAGAGTCCATGCTTGTACTGAGGTGACAGCGGTGTAAGTCAACTCTTCTTCAATTGTTAATGAAATCCATTCAAAGGTTTGTTTTTGTTATGTTTATTTGTTCATCTCTTCTATTTTATGTTGTGTTCTTGTTCTCTTTGATCTTGTTTTCTATATTGTTTCCTTCTCTGATGTCTTGCAAACCGTGAGAACTTGACGCTTTGAGACTACCTAACCGAAGAAGGAACCTTGACGGCCCATGGCGATGAACAAGTCTTCATAGCTTGTTGTTTTATTTCGTAGAGTAGATTAAGAAGGCGGACGATCCCATAAGCCGTGCTTGTACGCCTTCCAAGAAAAGGGAAATCATCGCAACGGTTCAAACGGCAAGCAAATAAAGAGATAAGTTTTCCTTTGTTTCTTTTTTTTTCTTTTTGTAGATTAAATCCACATCTTCCACAATTCTTTTCTTCCATCCATTGTAAATACCACCATTTAACTAATAAAAAATAAAAGCTTTAGAGTATACTTGCTTAACGCTTCCATCGCAGTCCCTCCTTGAGGATCACGACCCGCATAGCCCTGCTACCGCGGATTAGAACTGATTCCTCGCACGATCTATTCTTAATCTAATATTCTAATTTTTGTGTGCAGGAAAAATCAGTCAACAAATTGGCGCCGTTGCCGGGGAGGGACGGTAAGTTATCTCTAAAACAAAAAAATTTAATTTTTAACTAATTTTTTTATTCTTTTCTGTTTGCAGGTTTGGAGAACAGGAAACAGAAACTTATCGCAGCAGTGGACATATAGCTATCCTGTGCCTCTACCCTCGAAGGCAGAGCACAAGGACCTGCAACTTTGCCGCGGAAACGCGGCCAGAGCCGCGGATCCGCGGCAATTGCAGTGAATTACTCACTGAAATTTTTTGCAGGTCTCTGTAAATTAAAATTCTGCTTATTGATATATTCTGTTTTGTTCTGTGATACACCTGTAAATTGCTAATAATTCAACAGTAAATTATTGGTTGTTAAAAATAAAAATTTGATTAGACGTTTGCATATTAGGCACGTGTCTTTTCAATTATTTTTATTTACTGTTGAAGAGTGCTGGAGGAGCAAGGTACGTACGCATTGCATGTAGAATAGGATTCATCTCTTGGTTGATTTTCTGCTTTGAGTGATTCTTATCTATTTATCTTGTACACTTGCACTAATTCATCTTAAGGGCATAACCCATTAACAAGATAAGGTGGGGATTTCATCACCCTTCCTTAGCCCAAAAATCATATCCCGAGCACTCACTAACCCAATCCTAACTTAAAAATTAGTAGACGTTGGCCCTAGGGACATCTCGGACTCAATTAGGAGATTATCCTAAGGGGGAACGGTGTTGGAAGTTGACTCCTGCCAAATCAGTGTCTAGGAAGGGGATTGAGGGCCGAAAGCCCGAAGTGTGGTGTTATTTAATTAAGGAACGTCTTTGACGGAAAACCTCCCACCACTCTTGCCCCGACCTGGCTGATTAACTTGTGGTCAAAGTCTACACCCTACCTCCCGTGGACAGTCTAACCATTAGGAGTCGTCTAGGTCATAGGTCTACCCTAACTTAGGTTAGAATTTTTCTTTTTGTTTGTTGTGTTTGTGTTGGTGTGATATGGCATATAAGAATAATTCCAATTTTAATCCATATTACACCCCTAACTATTATTCGGATATTACCAACCCGGCATACCCTAACTTTGACCAATCTAGTGTGCCGGAATGGTCTTATCCGAATGAATATAACCCACACCCCACCCATCTTATGACTATAATTTCCATAATAATTTCAACTCGTCACAGAGTTCATGGGGTTTCGAGTCCCCCGAGTCTAATTCTCAACCAAATTGTCCTCCATATCCATCTAGTCCATTCTTTCAATGATTTATACTTAGATCCACCAATTCATAATAGACTACCATCTATTGGGGAAATGATAAGTATGCATAAGTCCAAGCAACAATCACCATCAATCTTAGATAGGATGATGCGTGAGTCCACCGACTCACAATTTCATCATGATGACACTTCATCTTTTCAAGACCAATCAGAACAAGATGATCCTATCGACTATAAAGAGATGCTAGCTGCCATGACTGAGGCTCAATTAGCCCGTGATCATGACATAGATTTGATGGTTCAAGCTTTACATGCTCACAGTTCGGCCGTTTCTGCTTTCATTGACCACTCACTTAGAGCCGACGAACCAAGTTGTTGTGGACAACAAGATTCTAATTCAGTACCATCATGTGAACTTGCCGAAACTCCAATTCTTGATAACTTGGCAAGTTTTTTCTTTCCTGAATTAGAACTTGAGCTTGAATATGATCATGATCTTCCACTTGATGATTCAATTTTATTTCCTGATCAATAATGACTCCAGTGTCTCCACCTGATTTCACTTTTCCCGAGTCAACATTGGATCCTATTCCAATTCATTATGAAATTGAATCACCCATTTTAGATGATCATATTGAACTTGACCTAGATTCTCACAATCTCTTTACTTCTGAAATTGATTGTACAATTCTGACGGACGATGTTGACCTTAGTTTTGAAGAATTGTATGGCGATGAGCTAGAATTCCTTAATATTGGAAGTAAAGAGATATCATCCATATTAGGTCACATTCCATTGTGGGAAGAAGATTGTGGACTTGAGTTTCAATTTCTTGACTTGGACCCAATTCTTGAACCTAGCCCGACTCCTGAGCCCTTACTTGATTTGAGCATTTTCCCTGAGTCGGTATTCGTTCCCGCACCTATATTGTCCAAGTCAATAATTCCATCTTTTCATACTCCATTTTGGACAAAGGAGGTTGACACAATTGACTCTGAAATTTATTATGAAATTTGGAATTTGATGGGGTGGAAATTTTAAAAAATGATCACACATACATTTTTGTGGGTTATACACGAAAAATTTTGGTGGGTTCCTCCATGAAATTTTATGTTATCTTGATTGGGTAGCAACGCTTGGCCCAATTAGACCACCACCGGAACCACCCCCTAAGGTAATTTTCCGCCTTCCCTTGTTCTGTTTCATGCATATATGCATTCATTCATACATTGAGGACAATGCATGAGATAAGTGTGGGGGTGGGTTTTACTAACATACTAACATAGGTAGACACTAACAAAATTTGCTAAAAAAAAAGAAAATTAAAAAAAAAATGTTATAAAAAGGACAGTATTTTGACTTATTTTTTGAAAGAAATCTAAGTTAGTTTTAAGGATTAGGAAAATCGTGATTAGGATTTCTAAAAACTTGGTCAAAATAAATAAATTGTTTAATTTTTAGGTATAGGAGAAAAATTGAATAAATAATTAGTCTTGATTTTTACCTTAATGAAATGTGCATACCAAATGCATATCTAGGATTCTAAGACAAAGACCTTGTGCCTCATAAAAAAAAAGAAGAAAAAAAAATCACCATTAAGCTGATACATGTGCCTCAAGAAGCATAAGTATTCATGCCTAAAGGTGAGTAAATAAAATAAAGTCCTTAGTTTGGGGCCTAGTTCACTCGAATTTGAGTCCGCGGGGTGTTTTCTCACTTGGTGCCCTAAAGCCAACCGGTTTGGGAGTCATCGACTTTAAGTTCGTTACATGGGTGGATTAGAAAGCCTAAGAAGACTAAGAAAAATAATATATGTATTAACATATCTAATAATCAATTAGTTAGGTATGAGGGCCTCAAGAAGCCTTGATACTTATACGAAAGAAAATTAGATGAGTTATACATGCCAAAAAAAAAAAATAATAATAAATATATTAACACATCTAATAGTCAATTAGTTAGGTATGAGGGCCTCAAGAAGCCTTGATACTTACACGAAAGAAAATAGATGATGTTATAAAAATAATAAAGAGGCATGAGAGTCCAAGTTAAGGAATTCCTAGATTCACAAGGGTGCGTATGACTTTTGGTAACGAAAAAGACTATATTAGAATTCAATTTTAATTCTTACCTAAAATGAATAACAATTGACTTTATTAAGACTAGGTTTGAAGAATGAATAAAAATGAGGATCCTAAAACTTATAGACTACTTAGTCTCTTCAATAATAATTCAAATATTTTCCTTTTTATGGATTTTGTGGGTGCAATCCGCTGAAAACCCTCACGAGACAACACTCGTCCTCTAGGGTAACCTAGAGGTTTAACGGCTTATTGCACGTGCTAAGTGCAATCGTGATTCCTACGACAAGTGAGTTAGGTTAGATTAACTTTTCATTTCTTTTTCTTTTTCTTTACTCGAGGACGAGCAAAAAGATAAGTGTGGGGGTGTGATTGGTAGTCAAAAGGTCATTTTTATCATCATATTTACCATCACATTTTCATATTTATTCATTTAATTCTGCACATTTATTAATAATTTGTAATTTATTGTGTGCAGGCCTCGAATTGTTATTTTAGCAATAAATAAAGCCTAAAGAGCCCAAAAGCCCAGATCCAAGCCCATGTTTGAAGCCCAGGTGAAAAAGCGCAAATACAAAGAGTCAAAATGCAAATACAAGGGCTAAAAGTTGCAAATATCAGAGATTAGGGAAGGATAGACTTCTATCTAACCCTAAACACATGCAGGATGAGGATAAAAGGCCAAGATAAAGAGAATTTCGTGGAGAGAAGATTTGAAGAAATCTGGATTAAGGGTAACTTGATTACCAAGTTATCTCGAAAATCCAGATTAAAAGGCCAGGATCAAACTTCCAGAAGCAGAAGCCCACAGGGACGGACCAGGAGAGGCCACGCGCCAAAGCGCGTGGCCAGAAGCCACTAAAGTGCCGCGTTTCCGCGGCGTTTCCGCGGCAAAGTTGATGAGTCAGAATCCCAGATTTCGTGGGCAAGTTCATCCAGGACTCCTCGGCCTTCTGCACCTATAAATATCCCCTGCAATGCAACGTACAGAGTGTCCAGCGTCCAGCAAAGGGCCAAAGTTCAGATTTTTAGGGTTTTTCTCTTTCTTCTAGGTTAGGTTTTCTTTTGTTTATCTTTTGTAAATTCTGAGAGTGGAGGAAGCTTTCATGGAGGAAAGAGTCCATGCTTGTACTGAGGTGACAGCGGTGTAAGTCAACTCTTCTTCAATTGTTAATGAAATCCATTCAAAGGTTTGTTTTTGTTATGTTTATTGTTCATCTCTTCTATTTTATGTTGTGTTCTTGTTCTCTTTGATCTTGTTTTCTATATTGTTTCCTTCTCTGATGTCTTGCAAACCGTGAGAACTTGACGCTTTGAGACTACCTAACCGAAGAAGGAACCTTGACGGCCCATGGCGATGAACAAGTCTTCATAGCTTGTTGTTTTATTTCGTAGAGTAGATTAAGAAGGCGGACGATGCCATAAGCCGTGCTTGTACGCCTTCCAAGAAAAGGGAAATCATCGCAACGGTTCAAACGGCAAGCAAATAAAGAGATAAGTTTTCCTTTTGTTTCTTTTCTTTTCTTTTTTGTAGATTAAATCCACATCTTCCACAATTCTTTTCTTCCATCCATTGTAAATACCACCATTTAACTAATAAAAATAAAAGCTTTAGAGTATAACTTGCTTAACGCTTCCATCGCAGTCCCTCTTGAGGATCACGACCCGCATAGCCCTGCTACCGCGGATTAGAACTGATTCCTCGCACGATCTATTCTTAATCTAATATTCTAATTTTGTGTGCAGGAAAAATCAGTCAACAATAGCATGCAAGATATAAAAGAGACAGAGAGAGAGAGAGAGAGTGAGCAATCGCAAACACAAGGGTATGTTTCGAGGTTCGAGCACACTTGCTCTACATCCCCGCCTTCGACACACGAAGGATTTCCACTATGCAAGATCCCAATGGATCTCTCCTCGGTGCCGCAACACCTACAAGCCCTCGGACTCCCTAGTCCCGTACACACCGCAAGCTCACTAGCTCGCCGAGGCCGCACCTCAAACAAAGAGTTCGCACCCGAACCCTAAACAACCACGAGCACACTTGCCCGTCTCCTCAAAGTACAAGAAAAGAAATCTTGGTGATCTAAACACTTTGATCACCAATAAAAGCTCTCACTACAACACTCCTATAAGATGAATAGCTCAATGGATGCTCAAGTGTTTGTGTGAGAAAACAAGGAAAGAGATGGTGGAGGAAAACTCAAGAAATTCTCTTTTACACTCTTGATAAAAACTTTCCTTTTGATTGGAAATATTTGCTCTCTATTTTGTGGAGAAAACTTCTGAAAAGAGTGGGAAAAATTGGCTCTAAAAACTTCTTCAAATCTTGGTGAAAACAGTCCACAAACCCCCAAATATATAGGCTGTCAAAAACTAGCCGTTGGGGTCCTGACAGGCCTGCCGGTCGACCGCCCGGTCGACCGCCAACGGTCAAAAATCCGACCGTTGGAGCCTCCGGTCGACCGGCCCGGTCGACCCAGAAGAACAGAGAGCACTGCTCTCAGTTACGGTCGACCGGCCCGGTCGACCGCACACAGAACTGCCAGACGTGCACGGTTCTGTGCACGTCAGTCGACCCGCCCGGTCGACCGACCTCTGTGCAATGGGTTAACTTGGAGCACAGTTTTGAGGTCTAAAACATTCGAATTTGGAAATAAGTATATAGGATGAAGTTGTATATATTGAAGTCTACTTTCTAATGCAACTTAAATTAAATCAATATCAATTCAGAATTGAAAGTTATCAATAAAATACTAAAAGGTATCAAATCAGAAACTGTAAACTATTTTTCAGACTTCAACCCAATATTTGACATTCTTAACATTTAAATCAGAAAATGATTATTGAATATTAAATGTAGCTCTGAAAGTCATCTTTAAAATGCAATATAAATCATGTTAATTGAATATAAGAATCAAAAGTTATGACTAGAAAACTAAAGAAGTGTCGAGCAGATCAGCAGAACGGTCGAGAGTTCTAAAATGGTTTTGGTTAAAAAACACATGTATATTTGAAATACCAAAAATCAAAACGGTATTTTTCTAGAACTAAAAATCTTTTATGAAAACACATATAAATCAAGAGTGTGTGTGTGATATGAACTTGAGCAATCCACCAACTATTCTATCCTTTACATTTTAACTAAAACAAAATCTTATAAAAACAAACCTAGACACAAGTCTTGATCTTGAAGTCTTCCCTTGAAGTCTTCTTATCTTCTTGACTTGGTCAACACACGATCCAACGAGCTCAACTCTTGATGTGGTCTTGATGCATAGGCTCGTGAATCAACTGGTGCTAGCTCCAAAATTTGACTTTAAATCCTTTGTTGAAGCTCCACACCTACTAAGATCTTGATCATAAATCTGTCACTAATTAAACACAAGATCATTAGTAAACATAACTACATGAGTTGATCATCATCAAAACTAGAGTGATGGGCCTTTGGGCCAACAAAAGCACCCATGTTTCTGTTTGTTACGGTCGACCGGGCGGTCGACCGTGGGCTGGCAACGGCTAAAATTTTTGAAAACTCGGTCGACCGGCCGGTCGACCGTGTGCTTGATTTCAGCCCTAACGGCTACTTTATTAAACACGTTTTTAAACGTGAGTTTTATCTCTAAACGAATTTGGGGGCTGGTTTTGGGTCAAATATTTCCTAATTATTTATTATAATAGTTTACTCTTTAATCCCTACCTTTATCCTATAAATAGGGATGATTAGGGTTGAGGTAAGAACAACAATCTTTTGCAAAAAGTATTCAAGTTTAAGGCTTTCAAAAGAAGTTTTTGTCCTCTATTTTTGTGCTCAAAATTATCTCTCTTCAATTTCATTTTCTTTTTTCACTTACAAAACTTTTGCTTCAATCCTACACATTATTCTCTAAGGTTTTTGTAAGGGAAAAGGTTTTCAAAAGAGGGTTTGTGGTCTTTTGATTACCAAGATATTCTTTTACTTATGACTCCACTACCTCTGGATTAGAGGAGTGTGATTAAGCAGTTGGGTACTCCGGTGTGGTTGTAATTCTTTGTAAAAGTTATAGTGGTTGGAAAATCCTTCTGGGTGAAGGCGGGGACGTAGAGCTGGGTGCTCGAACCTCGAAACAAATCTCAGTGTTTACGATTGGTTTACTTGCTTTATTTACTTGCTTTATATTCATTACTATATTGTCGATCAATACTCATACAATAAGATTGTATTGCGCACCTCAAACTCTTATCTAGAGGAATTATAAGGAAGGAGTTCAGAGCCCTTCACAGGGTATTCGGTTTCTAGTCTTATTTCGGTGATCGTTGCATCATAACATTTTAATTTGTGCATTGATTAGCATTATCACCTATTCAACCCCCCCTCCCCCTTCTAGGTGATTTCATTTAGTTTTGTGTTAGAATGACAACTCTTTCAAGGACTCTTTTACTTCTTTTGTTGCTACTTCAGATTCTCTTGTACATGTACATGTGAATGACCTTTTCGTTAAGTAGTGGTCTTGAACCACAAATTTGGGATATGTGAGATGACGATGGACATGTTATATGTATCGCTAACCTTGATACTTTTTTAGTAAGGTATGATTTGGGTGAAGTATTGAGCTCAAAAACTCATCTTCTTGAAGTATATGATTTTATTGTCAACATATATATATACTTCTGCGTGGGATTGTTGAATGGCCGTGTGAGCCAAGTAATTATACATGTTGTAAACAGGGAAATATTGAGAATACAAAAGAGATGATGCCGAAATTTTTTGTAATTTTATAAGTTGAAGATTATTATGTCTGATCCTTATATGTTATATCCGGAACCATTACAAGAGGACTACAGTTAAGAAAGTGACCATGTTAGCCCTTAGATTCAAGACGGAGGCGTATATCAAAGTGGTACAACTGCTGTTGATCGTGTTGTTATTGTAACGCGAGAGCAAAATCTGGCATTGTATCAGGGATAAGCATCTCCATCATCTATAATTCTTCCCAGTATCCAGATAAAAAAGAGTGGCAGTCCTGAGTAGACCTATCACCTTGGTAAGCATCTTGAAATGCTTGATGAAGCTGGTACTCATGAGCAACACTTTTCTGGACAAACATTTGACTAAGATCTAGCCACATGTTCCGAGAGGAGGTCAGTCGATCGACAGACAGACAGACGGAAGGGAATAGCAATCAAGCACATGATGTAGGCCATAATCTACTGCTCGATATGAGTTCACTGAGCATAAGTTAAGCTTAATCGCCAGTGATGATGATCGAAGTAGAATACTGGGATGAAGGAGTATCCGGTTGAGGAGTAGAGAAAAGGATAGGAGGAAACCGCAAGGAGCTGTTCAACATAACCCTAGAGTGCAAAGACATGAAGATTATGTTGCACTGTAAGAGCTCATGCAGTATAATTTTTGGCATTGGTGAGTTGCACAACAAGAGATAGAAAAGTATAGAGACCCTGATTATTCATAATAAATAACGTAGATGAAGCCCAAAAGTAAAAAAAGGGTCTAAACCTAGGAAGAGGGCTTGAATCTCAAGCTAGTGCTTACGGATCGGGTTGTAGAACCAAATTCTGAGCCCGCAAAGGCTGAGTTGGAAAATCTAACTCGGGTTTGAATCTCTTGCTATTTGATCTCGCCCCCGAGCGCTTCCAGGCACTGCTGGATCTGTGAGGATATTCAGGTCTGCAGAGAAGAGAATCTACAGATTCAAGTCAGTAGACACAGAAGAGGACTCGGGGAAGCAGAGGGAAGGAGATGTCGACGTCGAGGAAGTTGCCTTCGGGGGTGGAGCCGAGGTTGCACAGATCTCATGCATGAGATCTCGTGGAGGAGATCGAAACCGATGCTCGCGGTTGCACAGATCTTGTGGACGAGATCAGGACCAGAATTGTGATTGTACATATCTCGTGGAGGAGATCGAGACCGAACGCGTGGATCCGCGGCGACGGATCTGGTCGTGAAGAGCGCTCGGGTTGAGCGGGCTGGGAGGAGAAAACTGAGTTCTTAACTCGGTGACTCGACTCAGTAAGTTGCGGTCAGCTGTGAAGGAGAAGACCGAGTCAGGGGACTCTATGAGACTCAGTGAATTGGATAAGAAGAGTTTTTAAGGAATTTTGTAGAGGAGATTTGGGTTTGCGGAGGAAATTATGATTTGGTAGAGGAGAACAGAGATTGCTGTGATACCATGCTAAGAAAAGATGAGAGGATCTCTCTTATTGATCTCAATGGCAACAACGATAATACCATGTATATATATACAATTCTCAGTGCAATTATAAGAGGTCTAAAGAAAAAATACCTAGCTAAATAAGAGCTGTACATATATTTCAACAATTACTATTTTTAATTGTTAAAAAATCTAATAAGATGAATAATGTGTAAATTAAACCCAACAAAAATTCAGTGCTCCTTTCTTGCAATAAACGCTGTAATGCAGTATTATTTTATGCGATTGTGGTAGCGGTTGCAGCTTGAGAGGATGCGACTGGTGTGCTCCCAAGTTACGCCACTGCCTTCACTGGAAAGTGCTCGTTGCACTCAAGGTTCTAAATGTTAGGTACCAAGAGCGTATCGGATGAGGGTTTTCGTATCAGATATCGGATAATTGGAGATATGTGCGCATATTCAATGTTCATATCAGACACTATATATAATGAAATATTAATAATTAAAAGTTGATTTAGTATCAGAGGTATCATCTACCAAATAAAAATAATATAATATGCATGTAAAGATGGTAAAAAAATAATGTACATTTGCACCCAGTTGTTGGTTGTGCAATAAATAAGTTATTTTACAGAATTGAGAAATACAAGATTAGAAGTTGTATAATCTACTTACGTGAAAATCAAGCGTTGGCGTCGTCAATTCACGGAGGAGAAAAATTAAGGCTTAATTTTTATCGAACCCTAGCGATGCAAACAACACTTATATAGTCGGGTGACGAGTCGGGTTTGAGTTCAATGCTAATGGGTTAAAAGAACGAATCCAATTAAAATAAATTCATAACGGTCGATTTTTCACCAACTCATGCCGGGCGATTTATCAGCTGATTTTTCAAATATTGGTCGTTTATGGGTGAATGATTTTCTCATATCGCATCGACAATAGGCAAAAAAATGAGATATCGGCCGATATCTCGGCCGACTTGACCGATATTTAAATCTAGAGCTGTACTGTACTGTGAGTCTGAAGGAATTGAATCCCCGTGCTGCAAATGGGCTACTCTACTTTGGGACTACGCTACTACTAGACACTAAGACGTGGGCCCAACCCATGAATTGCTCTCGGTCTCTCACGTAAAATCTCACGGCAGTATTATTTTACGGACGCGTGGGAAATATGAAAACTAGCATCGATATTTACAGTGCAATTATCGTCGCCAAATCTCGTGTGTGTTCCATCTCTCCCCTATTCATGTCCCAATCCAGTATTATGTGTCCGACCTCCTCCTGTTCCTAAAGCCTATAGCTGATGTGATACACGCTCATGGAACCACAATCAAAGGCTTTTATCAAAAGAAAAGGAACACTGCACCACAAAATCACAGTAAAACTATTCGCAAAAAGTTTAGTGTGGGGGCACTTGTTAGAATCAATTGTGAATTCGGGCCCCTACTCTCACTGTTGGACTTGTGGCACCTAGCCTTTTAGGAGGAGTTGTTCAAATCCTTATATTTTCAAGACCATCTTCATGTCTAGTCGATGTGGGACTAATAGTACCCAAATCCCAACAATCTCCCCTTCGAATAAAGAGTCTCCCCTACAAGGTCAACTATCTTCACACTGGAAGATCAAATGCCC
This sequence comes from Agave tequilana, assembly GCA_038442645.1. Taxonomy (NCBI): domain Eukaryota; kingdom Viridiplantae; phylum Streptophyta; class Magnoliopsida; order Asparagales; family Asparagaceae; genus Agave; species Agave tequilana. The sequence continues at coordinate 40,269 of JAVJIF010026725.1, read as the reverse complement.
TATCGAGATCCAACTCCCGCATGACAGACCGCGTGATATGTGTGAACACCACTGTCAAATTTCTCGAGAGCCTAACATTAGCTTCACAGGAGCCTATTGCGCCTTTTTGCGCTAGTGATGTTGGCAGGCTCATTGCGCCTTTGCACCATTTGGGGATCTACATCGTCGAACATCACCCACACACGACTAAGTTCGGGGCTGGCTTTGATACCACTTGTTGGACTTTGGGAACCATCCCAAAAACTAGCCTTTTAGGTGGAGTTACCCAAATCCTTATATTTCCAAGACCATCCCCATATCTAGCTGACGTGGGAGTGTTTGTTCGACTCAAATCCCAATACTCACTCTTTTACAGCTTTTTTAACAGGACCCCACCTTTTGCTTAGCTTTTCTCTCTTTTGACTCTCTCCCTTTTGTTTTATTGAATAAATAGCGCTCACTTTGTCTTTCTTGTAGGCACCCCTATCATCAAAACTACCCACAGCCCACAGCCCACCAAACTCCCAAGCATCACCCTCTTCCTTTTGAGCCCCATGGGCCTCTCGATCGGCCCACAGGCCAACGCAGTGAACCACAACAAAACGCGTTACTTCCTCATCTCCACAGTATTCCCTACAATATCAGTAAAGTTAACAGAGAAGTATTGATAGCTTCGAGAAACAATGGGCAACTGCGCTTTCAAAGGCCACAACGGTGAAGCTACAGGCCGATAGATGATCGTAAGAGTGGCGACGTACAACGGCGGGGTGTTGGAGCTGTGCCCGCCGGTGACGGCCGAGTGCATCACCAACAGATTCCCCGGCCACGCAATCTACCGCGCCTGCGATGCGCTCGAGCTTCCCCTGATGCACAGTGAGGAGCTTGTGGGCGGAGAGATCTACTACCTCCGGCCCATTAACAGCCCACTAACTACAACAGTTATACCTCAGTCGTCTGTTAATGTCGCAGCTCCGTACCGCGTGTCGTTCGATCAGCAGGGGTTATGGAGGAAGCAAGATAATAATAACAATTTGGAGGTGGGGCCCCTGAGCTACGGCAGCAGCAGTGGAAGTGGACCGTGGAAGGTGAAGCTGGTGATTAGTCCTGCGCAGCTGGTGGAGATCCTGTCGCAGGAGTCGAGGACGGTGGCGCTGATAGAGAGCGTGAGGACGGTGCCAAGTGCGGCAACGGGTCGAGGGGGTCGGCGACGTCCGTGCCCAGCTCGGACCAATGGAGCCTCGCCAGCAGCAGGAAGGCTGCTTCTGAGACCATGGGTAGTAACAATTACAGTACAAGTGCTAGTTATGTGCCTAATAATTATAATTAAGTAATAATTTTGCAGTTGACTGTAGTGTTTATTAGTATTATCGACCGATATTTTTGAGTTTGAGGTTGTCCCTTGTAGACCCGACCCCGGCTCCGGAACTAGCTGTAATACCCCGTTCCCGGAATACGTACTTAGTTGCGTATTCAGTTTTTCGATCGTATTTTTCGATTTACTTCCTGTATTTGACCGATTTCAGTTTTAAAAATCATTTTCCAATATTATATATTTTCTATGATTTTCTGGAATTTTCCTGAATTTAATTAAATATTTTCAAAACCGGTGTCGACCAATGCCGCTGATCAATTCTCGGATTTTTAATTCACAAACAGTTAGGAATTTCTAGAAGGTCCTTTAGACTTTATTTCTTAGAATCATATTTTCTATCTAAATACTTTTTCTGAGAATTTTATGAATTTATGAAAATTCCAACGGAGTCGGTAGATAACTGATTCCGGGATTTTTAGTTTTAAAACTATAAATTATTTCTTCAAACGAATTTCACCATGAGTCTTAAAATATTATTCTTGATTTTTGGTAAAATTTTCGGGTCGTTCCGAGATACTTGAATTTCGGACGATTTCGGTATTTTCCGAAATGTTTTCCGCATCTTCGACTTAAACCTGGAAAATTGTCTTTTCAACATTTTTAAATTTTAAGCCAAAGAAAATATCTTTCCTTTTCATAATTCTTTTCCTTTTCCCTTTTTCTTGATTTTCCTTTACTTCCTTCACAAGCCTCAAAATTTTCCAATTTTTCAATAATTCCACTTTCTCCAAAAAAATTCCACCAACTCCCACCTACTTCCTCATTTAATGCATCTCTTACTCTCTCTCTCCCATGGCCAGCCAAGTGGCCAAGTGAGGGACACCTCACCCTCTCCTATTTGCAATAAACCCCCTCTCAATTACATTATTTGCAACTCCTTTACAAAATCTAAAACCTATATAAACATTTCCTTTACATTTCTTTTCCTTTTTCTTCATTTCACCAAAGTATTAGCCTTCACCACTTCCCTCTCCATCTCAACTTCAACCACCTACTTCCAAAACAACACCACAAGATCATCATCTCCACCTCAAGCAACCATTTTGGAACTTGGATCGTAGCTTTCTTCGCCGCCAAAGATCACCTTGGTGCTATTCGTCGACAACGACCCTTTCGATAGCATAAAACGTCGATTGATCACTCCTAGTGAGTATTTTTACTCACCAAGACTTGTAAACTTCCTAGTATACTTGTACTTCCACATCTTGTACACTTGTGCCTTCAAAATCATATTTTTGACCTTCAAATTCGACCAGTAAATTCTGTTCTGTACGCTATTTTCAGGCCACGATTAGTCGACTGGACCTAGGGATTAGTCGACTAATCCATCTAGTTGAACCATAACCTTTTTCTGAAACTCAGTTTTAGTCGACTTACCCTGGTTATTAGTCGACTAACCTTTTCTGGAAATAAACCTCAGCTCTCTGGAAATCACTGTTAGTCGACTACCCCTTTTACCCTAGTCGACTAACTTTTCCTGAACCAGAAACTCAACTCTCTGTATCTCAGATTTAGTCGACTTACGTATCTGTTAGTCGACTTGAGTTCACTGTTAGTCGACTACCCTTTTTTCCCTAGTCGACTAACTTTCCCTGAAACAGAACCTCAACTCTCTGGAACCCAGTTTTAGTCGACTAATTCAGACTGTTAGTCGACTAGAGACCACTATTAGTCGACTAACCCTTCCACCTAGTCGACTAATTTAGGCTGTATTGTTATAGTTGATTTCTTTTCTGAAATTGGATCGTACTCTTGAGACATATGTGATATATTATCTTTGTTTATGCTTCATAACTGGTACTTCATGACATGTTACTTGATGGACATTACTTCTTGTTACTTCATGACTTATTATTGTGTAGTCTCATTCCATAACTTGTTAATAAATGGATATCACCACTTATCATGCCATCACTTGAACCAAGCATGATACACTTAACTTGTTAATAAATGCTCACGGGATCTTCATCCTACTCGTGAGCATTTTGTGTTTATATTGTATCTTTTGCTTTTGAACTTGGTTGTGATAAAAGATACATGTAATGTGTAATATTTTATCATATTTTGTGATGACTTGTACTTGTACTTTTATGTTGGCATATGTATGGATATCACGCTTTGTCGTGTACTCTGATCTTTGTTGTACTAAATGCTTAGCGTATATACTTGGGGGCACTTTCCGACCTACGTATATACGTCGCAGTGACGTCTCCGTATTCGTGGAATCGGGGCGTTACACTAGCGGTTCTCGTTTCCTCTATAGGAGGAGCCGGAACTGGCCTGCCGCTGGTTGTTCCAGTTTTGGTTTCGGTTCTAGATCGAATCGGTCCGGTTTTTTTATTTTTTATTTTTATTTTTATTTTTTCGGATTCCTAAACCGTTTCTACTCCATCGAATATTATTTTTATATAAAAAATTTAACAAAATAATTAAAAAATAAAAATGGACTTGAACTTAATCTTTACCATAATTAAGTTGCATATGTATCCTTTTGGGATTTAGAGAAATCTAAGCCCATGTAGTTCTTTTATCTCAATCTCTGTACCTTACCTCAACCACATCCTTTCATTCTGATAGTCGTCATTTCTATAAAGTCTTTATTTTATTTTCGCATGATTTTTTTCTATCTTAACACTGTTTTTGTCCAATCATCAAGACATGCTTGGACCTCCATTGTTTCGAAGGACATACTCGAGTGGGTTTGATCCAAAATACTTCCCTCCACACCGTCTCCTCGTTTTAAAATATCGCAAGTGCACGGCAGGTTGTTGTAGCACTTGAGGGTCGGTCCACAGGGAATGTGTTTCTTATGATCCTAAGATGATTTAAGCGAATTGGTTGGAAAAAATAATAAGTTGGTGTGAACTCAGTTGTTGTCAAAGAGAAGGGTCTTGCACCTAGGGTAGAATCCCCTAAGCTATTGTTCATGTGGTGATATTTATCTCTCAATTTAATAATTACACAATAATAACTTCTTATCTCAATGATATAAAATCTTAGATCTTTAGTCCCAAGCACAAGATATTAAATTTAATCGAATATTCCATCAAAGTAACTGAAATAAAATAAATCAACAAATAAGAAAAACTCTGAGAATGGAGTATCGATTTGTTAAACATATCTTGTCAAATTTTTAAATATCTAGCAATTTTAATTTCATTGATTAAAAATCATTTAATGTGTTTTCATATTTTATATGAGAGATTTTGTAACAGCCGATTTTTTTTTTATCTCCTAATTATATCAATCATCGGTCAAAAAGGAAATTCATTTTTTTTTCCTCCTTCTTGATTCAAATACTAATAATAATAATGATACCAAAGAATTAGTATTTTTTTTTATTATGAATGAATTACTTTCAGTATGGAAATATGGTATAAAAAGGAATACGTAGAATTTTTATGTGGGTATCTTATGCTAGTATAAATAAGATACTAGTATAAATAGGAGTATGTCAAAGGTATTTGCAAATTTGGGTATATCTAAAGTAATTCCAAAATAAAGTATACCTAACTAAATACATAGTATTTCAATTTTTTAATTGGAGATAGTGGAGGGGGATAGGTGTGCATGTGGGGGGAAGATCTAAGGCTAGGATCACCTTGATCCTAGTCTTGGCCAAGTGGCAACTTGAGGGAGGTATCACTTAGTAAATGACAATTTTAGAAGGGCTTTTATCCAAAAGTAACCCCAAATACTTACGTTCAGATCTGGAGAGAGTCTTCTCTCTTCTCTGTAAAAACTTTTCTCCCAAACCCTAGATCCTTTCTCCTCCCACTCAAACTCTCCCTCTCTTCCTTTGCACCCCCGGCCAGAGCCAGGGGGCGGCAGCACGCGACCGCGCGCCACCACGCACAGCCGCGCGCTGAGGCGGCGCAGCCGCGCGCGTAGCAACGCCAGGCCGCGAGCCGGCCTGGTTTCAGGGGGGGAAGCCACTGTTGGCCGGAGAAGGGGAGAAAGATCAGATCTTGGGTTGATTTGCAAGGAAAAGCAAAGCCCTAGATCTGAAAAATTGGTTCCAAACTCCCAATTTGAGGGGCTAATTTGTGTTGAAGGTAAATTTGATACTTCATTAGTTCTTCCCTCATTTTAATTGATTGTGTGACTAAGAATTTTCCCTATGTCCCTTTACTAGGATTTTGGGTGGAGAAATTGAGCAAGGAGCACTAAGAGGAGATCATTATTCAAGTGAGTAGATTACTACACTCACTATGTTCTTTATAGTCATGAATTTTGAATTAAGTACTTGATGTAGGAAAGGTAGGATGGATTGGGGAAAATGTTGAAGAATAATGTAAAGTAGTGACATGTAGACTAGTCATCATGGGATTAGTGTCATGCTTATCCTCTTTTTCCCTAGAGGGTTGTGACATAAGGTTTATATGTTATATGTTAGTAACAATTAGAGCTATGTAAATTTCCATGGTAACATACATGAAGTGCATGGTTAAGGGTGGTTGATTCCTAAGTCCTTTCTAAATAAATTTGGTAGAAGGCATAAATGTGCATGGTTATTATGCTACATCCTATGTATGCGAAATATTAAATTACTAATCATGGGTAAGGGGAAAGTAAAAAGTGGAAACTCTATAAAGGGAAAGACATGTTTCCTAATACATCATGAGACTTATGCGTGTTCACATGAATCATAATCGTTACGAATTATTGTGGTAATTCTTATTCAATACTTATACAATAGTATGTTAAATAAGTGACTCATACAAAAGCGTGTTGATTGTGTGACTTGTACAATAGTATGTTGAATATGTGACTTATACATAAGCATGTTGATTGTGTGATTTATACAATAGTATGTTGATCTCGTGACTTATAAAAGAGCATGCTAATTGTGTAGCTTATGCAAATGTATGTTGATGATGTGATTTATGCAAGAGTGTGTTGATTGTAAGACTTATACAATGGTATGTTGATTGCTTATGTTTGGCATAATTGCGTGGAGGAAGGGGCCGGGCGGGAGCCGGTAGGAGGGGGGAAGACGGCGATTAATGCTAGTGCATGCTTTTATATAAACATAAGGAGGAAGGGGCCGGGCGGGAGCCGGTAGAAGAGAGAAGACGGTGGTCATGTGAACCATACATATACACTTGCATTATATAAATATGTATGTTTACTCATATGCTATATATGATTCTTGGTTGCTTTTACGGAAGGGGCCGGGCGGGAGCCGGTAGGTGGGGGAAGACGGGGGAAAGTAGCACCCTACGACTAGGGTGATATGTGAATGTGCCTTAGTAAATAATGAGATAGTATATTATCTGTAGGTGTCTGAAAGTGATATTAATTAGTAAGGGCTTAGGCAAGATAAGAGCGTGTGCGTAGAGATATCCATGTAGGAAATCAATTGACGATCTTGCTCTTGTATATACTTGGAAAGAACCTTTTAGTAATTTAAAAGAAAGTCTAGCAATTGTAACTTGTAACTATTAAATTGTGTAAGGATAATAGGGGTATGTAGGAGAGGGTCACCTGATAGGGGTAAGGGTCTCTACATTCATGTAAGATCTTCTCGGGCCCCGCAAGGTATGTTGTGATAGAATATCCATGTTATCATTCTTCTAGTGCTTATGTAATTTACTCACTGAGCCGTTGAGCTCATTCCTTTTCTTTTCCCCCTTTCATGTCTGGATAAAGAAAAGGGCATACTATAGCATGGAAAGTAGTTATGGGCAGAACGGCATACCCTTCTTAAAATGTTATTTTTGTTTACTATATGCATACATGTATGTTTTCATTTCAGCACTACCTAGTTAAATGTGTTATGATGCTACTATCGAATGTAACTCCTTCCTTATAATAGTTTGAGACTAGAAACTTGTGGTGCATGGGATGTTTTGTGAATCTAAGACTTGTGATCATGCTTGGTAGTAATGTGTCGATAATTGATGCCCTTGATGGACATGTAATTGAACATATTTTGGAAGTGTATTGTGAAAACTTACTTAAAGATGTAATATGGTGTTTATGAGATCTTTATACATTGTGATAAGTAGGCCTTAGAAGCCGAAACTGTTATTCTATGTATGTGGAAAGAGGCGAAATTTTAGGGGAGATGCTGCCGAATTTTTCTGGAGTAGGGGAAAGAGGAGATTTGGGGATAATTATGTGTTGTGGGACTAATCTTGCTTATTAGAAGCTGGGACCGTTACAGTTGGTATCAGAGCGTGGTTTAGGTAAGGTTAGCCTAGATAGATGTAGCATGCGGGACTAATTATGTAATCATGTGAAATTTGTATGTATGCTTGGGTAAGTTAGACAAGGGGTATTGAGGAGATAGTAGAATCTTAGGGTATTTGACCCTGAAATGTATGGTATTTAACTGTTCTCTACATTTGAATTTGGATACCCGCATACCTTAGTTCAAATGGATCCTGCAAAGGGTGCGGGCCCTTTTGTACGAAATTCCAGTGATATGGGACACTGGAAAAGAGGGAGCAATCAAATATCACACATGTAAGATCCCTAGCTAGTAATACAGTATTCTCATTTTTCTAAAGTATTTATTTCGAATTACTGATTATTTTTTTTATTTCATCAACTCGATTTATTATTTTCTTCCTTGTGATTATTTCTATTATTAAATATGGGAATTTATTTTTAAGATAGTAAATGGTAATTTGGTATTATGTTTACCGTTATTTATCATTGACATTTCTTTTGCTAAATTATTATTATTATTTCATTTCCATTAGTTGTTAATATTATATTAGTTATTTCTATTATCAATATTTTATTATGATTATTTGTTGCTATTACGAATGTTGATTAATATTATGGATAGTAGATATTCTTTTAATATTATTATTATCTTTTCTATTCCTTATTATTCCATGATCCCCTTCCCAATATTTATTCTCATTATCCATTTTCAATTCCTCAAACCCTTTACCCTATAGCTCTCTATCCATACCCATTACCTAATCACTACTCATGCCTATTTGGATCCTACCCACTACCCAATACCCACTATCAAAACCCACCATATATAATTTATAATCCTTAACCTAATCTAAACTAATCCCCCATAATCTCCTCAAAATCCCAACCTATTCTCTATACTGCTGCCGCACCTCCTTCCCCATCCACGGCCGCCAACACCTCCCAGATCCGCACCCCTTTCTTGATGGCTGCCGCCCCTCTCCACCAGAGCAGCGACCACGGCAGCAGGCCCTGGCCAAGCCCCCTTTGGCTGCGTCCTCCCCAGGCCGGCGCACACCTTCAGCCCCAGCGCCCCCTTCTGCAGCCGTGATCTCCACCAGCAGCTCCAGCCGCTGCCTCCTTCCCTGGTCGAGCACCCAACCAGCAACAGCCCAGATCCGCCCCCCTTGCAGCCTGGTGCTTCCCCAGCAAATCAGCAGATCAGCGCCTCCTCGACAGCCCCGTCCTCTCCCCATTGCAGACCTGCACGGCTGGGCACAGCCGTCAGCGCAGCCCAGATCCAGATCCACGGCAGCAGCCCACGCGAGCAACATCCTCGACAGCTGAGCACCTCCTCCAGGCTGCCGGATCTCCCTCCTCAGCTTCTTGTGGCGCACAGCAGCTATCAGACCGCACCCCCTGCTGGACCTCCTCCCACTCCGACGGTGAGCCCTTAATATTTTATATCTTAATGTTTGATTTTTGGATGTCAGGTCTTAATTATTTATACTAGAATCCAAATAATACCTTGTAACAAATCCTTTTACTAGAAAGATTGAAAATGTTTTGGGGGTAGTTCAGATTTTTGTGCAATTTTGTGTTCTTAACGAGTTGTATTATACTGCTTTCATAATCTGAAAATTCATGATCTTTGAACTTGAGGCTTTATATCCTTAAAGAAGAATGTACTTGAAAGTAGTCTGCAATATTGCTTGTTGTGCATGAAAGTGTCTTTTGATGATGTGTGAGTATTGATTTATTAGTGCGCATGATTATTAGTTTGTACCCATATATGTATGTGTACGCGGGTGTACACGTATGGGTCGGGTTGCTCGGGAGTGTGTGTAGTGTATATTTATATTTATTTGTGTGTTCGGTTGCGTGCTACAGCATTTCGGATTTGTTTGGTGAGATCCGGACCAGCAGAACAGCGAGTTCTCCCGATCCACGCCAGCCCATCATCGGAGATCGGCACGGTGGCCTTCCCCAGCAACCTGGCCACCCTCCAGTGCAGTCCGATGGCGAGGAACGACACCACAGCGACCACGGCAGCGACTCGCCCGACGACGCGCACAGCAGCAACCACCCAGATCAGCAGCACAGGCAGCGAGCGAGCGGCGATTCCAGGCCCTTCCGGCGAGCGCGAGGACCCCAGCTTGCAGCCAGGTCTTCCCCAGCACCCTGGCTATCGTCCTATGCAGTCCGACAGCGAAGAACGGCACCACAGCGACCGTAACGGCGACTCGCCCGGCGGCGACCAGATTCCCCAATGTGAGTGTCTCTCTCTCTCTCTTTCTCTCTCTTTATTTATTAAATGATCGCAGATATTATTTTATATGTGATGTAAATTGTTGAGTAGATTTCTTATGTTACATGTTTATGTGTGGAGATCATCGAGCGTGGGGGTGAACGGTCATCTATGGTTATTTTACATGTTGGGTGTATAGGGATATGATATGCATGATTATTGATACATGTTAGAACCCTCATGTTTGTCCTATGTATATCTAGAGTATTGTTGTAGACATATCAGGATGTAGCATGAGGGTAATTGAGATGGATAAATGATGGAATGAACTGACTTATCATGTTAGAACTTAGATACATGTTTATGATATGTTGGACACCGAGTATTGGGATATCATGTTTGATCTTAATAAAAGTGTGAACCCTTGAGGATTTGGAAATCAGATTAGATTGTTAGAGTGAGAGAGCTGTGTCTGATTATGGTTATATGTTGGAACAACAATTATTGAATCAGATTACTAGATGTATAATGAAACTTGATGATTATGGAACTATTGGAATCATGAGTTGGTTGTGTTGACTTTGGATTGACCAGGGACTTATGTTATTTACATAGAATGATGATCAGTAATTAGACCTGACTTTATTAGTTGAGTATTTGAGGACATATCAGATATGACTGGATTAGTTGAGTTGTGTCTTAGATTGATCTTGAGTTAGAAGTACCCAGAATCTATATTCCTTTCATTGGAGCCTGACTGATATTGAGATGAGATGGACATTGTTGGCATTTGGGGTCTGATAGATGATATGTCGTTGATGTTAAGTATCAGTAGTACCTATTCTACATTGCCGTTGATCGAGTACATATTGGATGAGAACTTACCTTACTAAAAGATTATGACGATTGGATTGGTACATGAACTTATTCGGAGTTGGACTGAACTTGTGTTATAGATGATATTGGATTTACATTCTTTACGATTAAACCTGATATGCATTAAGATGAGTTGGTATATTTCATGTAGAGGACTTTTCAGACTTGATATTCTTTTATTGGTGATGACTCATTCAGATATTGATATGGACTTGTTATGATGTTAGAGACTGGGTTACTCAGTGTTATGGATGGAATTATTGTGAGAGTGAATTTAGCGATATCGGTGATTTTATATATATTCAGAGTTTGATAGCTTTTACTATTTGATATCTGTTATTGGTGACTCGAGGATCAGTGTCTAGACTGTTACTGTTATTATATCCATGTTATTGAAAGTTACTGGGAAATGATTGTTTGACCGTAACCACGGTACAGTCCTATTGTTCATCGTATACACGGTTACTGTTACTGTTACTGTTACTGTTACTGATATTGTTCACCGTGTATACGATTACTGATTGATCATTACTGTACTGATATTGTTACCGTCCAGTAGCATCTCAGTAATTGAAATGGCATAAGATATTGATTGTTATTGATAGCATTACCTCACTGACTGTACACTAGACACCTTTCACTGGACCTTGACATATGACTGTATTACTGTTACTTGACATCTGGACTCCTGTACCCGGTACCCATATCCCCTGTACTATTGACCTATTAATAGCACAGTCAAACCGGCGTCCGGCGGTTTGCCGCCTGGTGTCGGGATTGACGAGGATGTATCCCACAATCGTGCTAGCGTCTGGCGGATCTTGAAAGGAACTAAGTGCCACGTGGAGTAAAGTTCCACACCATACACATGGTGGGGGCCACCTCTTGAATCCACGGGGGCCACCTCTAGAATCCTGTTTCCCTCAGAGCAAAGTGCCACACAGAGCAAAGTGCCACACCATACACATGGTGGGGGCCACCTCTTGAATCTGTGGGGGCCACCTCTTGAATCTGTAGGGCTATCTATTGTACGTGACGCCTGGTGTTAGCGTGATATTGCATTCTCAGTGCCTATTAGCATCCACACGCACTTGTATGATGATAACCCCTAGGATGCATGTTATTTGGTTCTCTTTCCCTATTCGAACAATGATACCCGCATATCGGAGTTCGGATGAGTTCTACTGGATGTGCGGGCTCCAGGGTGAACTGTCGGATGTTGTGGGACGCGGTGGGAAAGTGATAAAGATAACGTAGAACATTACTGATTGTTATTGAATGAATTGAATGAATACATTGTGTTATACCCTGAGTGGTTACCCTGCCTTTTGACACATGACTGTATACATGATTGTAACCAGGACCACATGATTGTAACCAGAACCACATGATTGTAACCAGGACCAGACTTATGACCAGACTTGGATACCAGTTTAGTGACATGTGATGGATACCTATTTGACATTGATTGCATATTTACAGTTGTGCCATTTGTCTGCTACCTGTATTCATGTTTTTATCATATGTGTTACTGTTCAGTTATTTATTGTGTTATTTAGTATTTCTTTCTGCAGTTGTTCTTACTATTATATATGCACATGGTTTCTTCTGCACGAGTTCTTTCCCCTTTACACACACACTCATTATGGTCGCGTTCTGACGACCCTGGATTTGCACGTCCAGCTATTAGACGGTTGTTCTAATGTGCAGGTATTCGATGAGACGATACGCCTTGCGAGGAGCTTGGGTCCTCTTCCTTTGATTCTGGTATACTTGCATTTTTTATTCTTGTTATTATTCTTGTTCCTATATATCCCCTTTGACTTCTGTTCAGCTGCCATTTTCTTCCTATTATTCATTGCTATCATGTGTAGTCTTATATGTATTATTGCAGTGGTCCTTGATTATTATAGTTCTGATTATAGCTTGTTCAGGTTACATTTGAGGCTTAGCGTGTATACGTGGGGTATTTTCCTCGCGTATATGCGTCGCCATAACGTCTCCGTATCTTTAGGATCGGGGCGTTACATCACAAGTCGGGGTTAAACCTATTGGAAAGACAGTCGTGCCCAATGGAATTTATGAAAGATAGGTATGATTAAAGAAGTGATGATTTTCTAGCATGTCTTGTTATATATACATGCAACTTATTATTTTGGAAGAATTGGAAGACAAATCGTCTAATGTAAATCTCTTACTTCTACAGATGGGAGATTCTGAGATGACAGGATCATCATCCGATGGTTCGGGTTCGGAAAGTCTGAGTTGGATGGCGGATCACATGGATTGGGATTTCAAATCCGATGAGACTGATCCAGCTATTATTTTTAAAGGCCCCCCAGACAGTAAGGATACAGAGGTTTGCATGGGACAAGATGATAAGGATGAAATCAGTGAGGCGGAGAGTGCCATAGGAAATATACCAACAACTGTGGACCTGGGAGTCTTGCCCAACGATGAGATGAATCCTGAAGGAAGGATTTTCTTTGGAGATATTTGGTAGGACTCCAGCTGGGCAGAAGACATGGATCTTTACGATGACCATGAATATTGGAGATGTGAAGATGATGCTGTCCTGAAGGAAGAAGAAGAGGATCCTGAGGAAGTAAATCCTGAAGAGGAAGAGGACCCTGAGGAAGTAGACCCAGAAGAAGAAGACCCCGAAGAAGAAGAGGACTTTGAGGGAGATGATTCTGTAAGGGACGACAGGGAGGAAAGCTTCTCGATTTCTAATATAACCCCCTGATAGAGGTCTAGGTGGGTGGCATTTTTGGAGGAAAAGAATGTTGACTCATATAAGTGGTTTTTTTTTTGGGTGAAAAAAAAAAGGTGGTTGTCTATAGCAATGTGTGTGAACGATGTATCTCCTTATGACTGCACTTGTATGTTTTGTAAGAATGTAGTCATTCTAATGTAAATATTGTTATGAAAACATTTTGTGGATAAATGAAATTAGTATTTTGTTTTTGGAGCTATTCTACTTGTTGTTATTTAGTTGCCGTTGATTAAGTTTGACTATTCTTTTAGGTATAAATGGACTTAAATTTTCCTCCACCCGATGCCAACTCAGAAGGCGACGTCCCATTGCACAGCGCAATCGGGAGCGTCCATCCCCCGGCAAGTCATGAGTTCATAAGTGAACAATCTAATGCCAATCAGAGAGTTCCAGACAGAATACCGGATTGGCTGGTACAGCTGGCAAATGTTAATAACCCTCGTAGAGCCCTTGAGCAATTCCAAAAGTTAAATCCACCAGCTTTCAAAGGAGGGGTTGATCCGATACAAGCTGAAGAATGGCTCCGTCAGATCGAGAAGATACTTGATGTTATGGAATGTACTGAAAACCAACGGGTATCTTTCACCTCCTTTATGTTCCAAGGAGAGGCTGAGCGTTGGTGGGAGATGATTAAAGGAGGGGCTAAGACCTTGGGGAAGGAAATCTCTTGGAACTTTTTAGTTAAAAAGTTCAATGAAAAATACATACTGGGAGTGGTGAAGGACAGGCTTGCAATGGAATTTCAAGACCTAAAGCAGGACCAATTGACGGTGAGCCAGTATGAAGCTAAATTTACTCAACTGTCTAGATATGCTGAGAAACTGGTGTCTGAAGAGGAGGATAGGACAAAAGATTTGTTAGGGGCTTGAAGCCTGGAATAAGGAGTAAACTGATCCCTTTCCAACTACAAATTTATAGCCAAGCTGTGGAGAAGGCCCTGAAAATTGAAAGGGACATGCAGAAAAGTCAGGAGGTAAGGACCAGGGAACTGCCTTTCATGAAGCGCCCCCGATATACTAACGCGCCAAGCTTTGGAACTCATCCCGTGAGGTCCGACAGAAGTACCGGATCTTCCTTTATGCCCGCCCAGGGGACCAGGGTGAACTCATGGCCCAAGGGTAGGGGATTGCCCCATTCGGCGTTACCAATGTCCTCTCCACGCTCCAGCTTTGCGGGAAACCAGTGGTGTCCAAGGTGTAACCGAAGTCACACTGGCAGTTGCTCCGTTGGTAAGCAATGCTTTGCCTGTGGCAGAATGGGTCATATGAGAAGAGACTGCCCAACCTTATATGGATATCCAGGAGCTAGTAGGGGAACAGGAAGACCGACCATGGGCATTGCCCCATCAGCAGGAGGACAAGCTACCACCTTTCGGCAACCTGTCAACAGGACTCGTTCAGCCATGACTCAAGCATCAGTACAACAACCCAGAGCTCAAGGAAGAATGAATGCAATAACTCCGCAGGAGGTTAGAGCATCCAATGCAGTGGTGGAAGGTACCGTCTGTGTATCTGAAAATATTGCTCGAGTATTATTTGACCCCGGTGCTACCCACTCATTTATTTCTTCATCATTTGCTACAATAATTAACAAGGAATCTGAATCTATGAATTATCAACTAGTGGTGTCAACCCCTGTAGGCGCGAGAGTGACCACTAGCGAATACTATAAGGGATGTGAAATCATTATAGGAGAAATGAAAACACAAGCAGACCTGATTAAATTAGGAGAGATGGAATTTGACATCATCCTAGGAATGGATTGGTTGTCAACATATCGGGCTCATGTAGACTGTCACCAGAAGAGAATAATTTTTAAGTTTGAGGGAGCTTCAGAAAGAGTCTATGAAGGGGTGAAGGATAAAATTTACACTCCAATCATTTCAGCCTTGAAGGCCACTAAACTATTGAGGCAAGGGTGTCAGGGATTCCTGGCAACCATTATTAGTGAAGACAAGATGATAAAAATTGAAAACATAGAAGTTGTGCGGGAATACCCTGATGTATTTTCGGAGGATCTAACCAGCTTGCCCCCAGATAGGGAAGTAGATTTTTCCATTAATCTTCTACCAGGGATGGGTCCCATATCCAAGGCACCCTATAGAATGTCGCCCGCAGAAATGAAAGAATTGAAGGACTAGCTGCAAGAGTTACTAAGTCTCGGATTTATTCGGCCGAGCGTATCACCTTGGGGTGCTCCCGTGTTATTTGTTAAGAAGAAGGATGAGAGCATGAGGCTGTGTATAGACTATCGCGAATTGAACAAGGTCACTATCAAGAATCGATATCCACTGCCGAGGATTGATGACCTTTTTGACCAACTTCAGGGTGCCAGTATATTTTCCAAGATAGATCTGAGATCTGGATACCATCAATTAAAGATTAAGCCGGAGGATGTTTCTAAAACGGCCTTTCAGACCAGATATGGTCACTATGAGTTTTTAGTGATGCCATTTGGTCTGACCAATGCTCCAGCAGCATTTATGGATCTGATGAATAGGATCTTCCAACCATACCTAGATCAATTTGTGGTGGTCCTTATTGATGACATACTAATCTACTCTAAAAGCAAAGAAGATCATGAAAGTCACTTAAGAGTAGTATTACAATTATTGAGAGAGAAGCAACTCTATGCAAAACTTAAGAAGTGTGAATTCTGGATGGATAAAGTTGGATTCTTGGGTCACATCATAGATGAGGAAGGAATATCAGTGGATCCTGCGAAGATCGAGGCGATTAAGGAGTGGCCTCGACCTACCAATGTCACGGAAGTGCGAAGCTTCCTAGGATTGGCTGGGTATTACCGGAGATTTATGGAAGGATTCTCCAGAATAGCGGCATCCTTATCACAATTAACCAAGAAAGGCCTCAAATTTCATTGAGGAGATAGTCAGGAAAGAAGTTTCCAAGAATTAACGGATAAACTAACATCGGCCCCAGTCCTAGCCATGCCCACTGGAACTGAAGGCTATGTTGTTTACAGTGATGCGTCAAAGTCAAGGCTGGGGTGTGTATTGATGCAACATGGCAGAGTAATCGCATATGCTTCTAGACAACTAAGGAACCATGAGAAGATTTACCCTACACATGATCTCGAGCTAGCTGCAGTCATCTTTGCCTTAAAAATATGGCGACACTACCTTTATGGGGTCTCATGTGATATATATACAGATCATAAGAGTTTAAAGTATATCTTTACCCAAAAGGAACTGAATATGCGTCAAAGAAGATGGTTCGAGTTAATGAAAGACTACGATTTGGCTATTCATTACCACCCCGGGAAGGCCAATGTAGTGGCAGATGCCCTTAGTAGGAAGTCTGGAGGATCCATAGCAGTATTACTAACACAACAGGACGACTTGTTAAAAGATATAGAGCGGATGCAATTGGAGATTTTGGTAAAGGAAACCCGGAGGGGGATGGGTCAGGTAAATCAAGTCAGCATTGATTTTGACCTCCATAAAGAGATTAAAGAAGCACAACTAAAAGATGATCAAGTAATTAAGAATGTGAAAAGGGTGCAAAGAGGTGAAACTCAAGATTTTTCCATTGTTAAGGACTTGCTAAGAAAGGGAAGTCGAATATATATACCTTCAGATTTTAAGCTCAAGGAGCGAATTATGACTGAAGCTCATTGCACTCCTTACACCGCACATCCTGGAGCAACCAAGATGTATCAGAATCTATGAACAAACTTTTGGTGGGAAGGAATGAAGAAGGACATAGCTAAATTTGTACAAAGATGTCTGACATGCCAACAAGTCAAAGCTGAACACAAGAAGCCCCGGGGACTCCTTATGCCGTTGCAAATCTCTGAATGGAAGTGGAGCAACATTACTATGGATTTTGTAACAGGACTCCCTAGATCCCCACAAGGATATGATGCCATATGGGTGATAGTCGACCGACTCACAAAGTCCGCCCATTTCCTACCCATTCGAATAAACTATTTGATGGACAGATTAGCCCAAATCTACCTCCGAGAGATAATCAGAATTCATGGAGTACCTGAGACAATTGTGTCAGATCGAGACCCTCGATTCCAGTCAAGACTGTGGATCAGTTTATCCCAAGCTTTGGGCACTAAGCTACATCCAAGTACAGCTGCTCATCCGC
Source organism: Agave tequilana (assembly GCA_038442645.1). Lineage (NCBI taxonomy): Eukaryota > Viridiplantae > Streptophyta > Magnoliopsida > Asparagales > Asparagaceae > Agave > Agave tequilana. The sequence continues at coordinate 22,747 of JAVJIF010026725.1, read as the reverse complement.
AAACCGACGGACAATCAGAAAGAACTATTCAAATATTAGAAGATATGCTGAGAGCATGTGTATTGGATTTCGGAGGCAATTGGGAAAAATACCTACCATTAGCAGAGTTTACATATAACAATAGTTATCAATCCACTATTGAGATGCCGCCATTTGAAGCCTTGTACAGTAGGAAGTGTAGATCTCCGATTTGTTGGGAGGAGATGGGAGACCGAACATTGTTCGGAACTGATATAGTGCTAAAAACAACAGAGAAGATCCAGATAATTAGGAAGAGGATGAAGGTGGCCCAAAGTAGACAGAAGACATATGCAGACCGGTATCGGAGACCCTTGGAGTTTGCAGAAGGCGACAAAGTTTTCTTGAAGATATCACCAATGAAAGGAGTGATACGGGTTAGCAAACGGAATAAGTTAGACTCCCATTTTATCGGGCCTTCTGAGATATTGGAAAGAATTGGACCTCTGGCCTACCGGTTAGCATTGCCACCAGAAATTGAGAAGATACATAATGTATTTCATGTGTCACAATTAAGGAAATACATACCAGACCCCAGTCATGTCCTTAGTTACTCACCACTACAACTCCAAGAAGATTTATCATATACGGTGGAGCCAGTGCAAGTTTTAGATCGTAAAGAGAAACAATTGCGGAACAAAGCTATTCCGTTAGTGAAGGTATTATGGAGAAGTCAAGAGATCGAAGAAACTACCTGAGAACCAGAGGAGGATATGCGAAAAACCTACCCACAACTTTTCCAAGGTACGTCGAGCTTCGGGGCCGAAGCTCCCCTAAGGGGGGTAGAAATGTAACAGCCGATTTTTTTTTTTATTTTTATCTCCTAATTATATCAATCATCGGTCAAAAAGGAAATTCATTTTTTTCCTCCTTCTTGATTCAAATACTAATAATAATAATGATACCAAAGAATTAGTATTTTTTTTTTATGAATGAATTACTTTCAGTATGGAAATATGGTATAAAAAGGAATACGTAGAATTTTTATGTGGGTATCTTATGCTAGTATAAATAAGATACTAGTGTAAATAGGAGTATGTCATAGGTATTTGCAAATTTGGGTATATCTAAAGTAATTCCAAAATAAAGTATACCTAACTAAATACATAGTATTTCAATTTTTTAATTGGAGATAGTGGAGGGGGGTAGGTGTGCATGTGGGGGGAAGATCTAAGGTTAGGATCACCTTGATCCTAGTCTTGGCCAAGTGGCAACTTGAGGGAGGTATCACTTAGTAAATGACAATTTTAGAAGGGCTTTTATCCAAAATAACCCCAAATACTTACGTTCAGATCTGGAGAGAGTCTTCTCTCTTCTCTGTGAAAACTTTTCTCCCAAACCCTAAATCCTTTCTCCTCCCACTCAAACTCTCCCTCTCTTCCCTTGCACCCCCGGCCGGAGCCAGGGGCAGCAGCACGCGACCGCGCGCCACCACACGCAGCCGCGCACAGCCGCGTGCTGAGGCGGCGCAGCCGCGCGCGCAGCAACGCCAGGCCGCGAGCCGGCCTGGTTTCAGGGGGGAAGCCACTGTTGGCCGGAGAAGGGGAGAAAGATCAGATCTTGGGTTGATTTGCAAAGAAAAGCAAAGCCCTAGATATGAAAAATTGGTTCCAAACTCCCAATTTGAGGAGCTAATTTGTGTTGAAGGTAAATTTGATACTTCATTAGTTCTTCCCTCATTTTAATTGATTGTGTGACTAAGAATTTTCCCTATGTCCCTTTACTAGGATTTTGGGTGGAGAAATTGAGCAAGGAGCACTAAGAGGAGATCATTATTCAAGTGAGTAGATTACTACACTCACTATGTTCTTTATAGTCATGAATTTTGAATTAAGTACTTGATGTAGGAAAGGTAGGATGGATTGGGGAAAAATGTTGAAGAATAATGTAAAGTAGTGACATGTAGACTAGTCATCATGGGATTAGTGTCATGCTTATCCTCTTTTTCCCTAGAGGGTTGTGACATAAGGTTTATATGTTATATGTTAGTAACAATTAGAGCTATGTAAATTTCCATGGTAACATACATGAAGTGCATGGTTAAGGGTGGTTGATTCCTAAGTCCTTTCTAAATAAATTTGGTAGAAGGCATAAATGTGCATGGTTATTATGCTACATCCTATGTATGCGAAATATTAAATTACTAATCATGGGTAAGGGAAAGTAAAAAGTGGAAACTCTATAAAGGGAAAGACATGTTTCCTAATACATCATGAGACTTATGCGTGTTCACATGAATCATAATCGTTACGAATTATTGTAGTAATTCTTATTCAATACTTATACAATAGTATGTTAAATAAGTGACTCATACATAAGCATGTTGATTGTGTGACTTGTATAATAGTATATTGAATATGTGACTTATACATAAGTATGTTGATTGTGTGATTTATACAATAGTATGTTGATCTCGTGACTTATACAAGAGCATGCTAATTGTGTAGCTTATGCAAATGTATGTTGATGATGTGATTTATGCAAGAGTGTGTTGATTGTAAGACTTATACAATGGTATGTTGATTGCTTATGTTTGGCATAATTGCGTGGAGGAAGGGGCCGGGCGGGAGCCGGTAGGAGGGGGAAGACGGCGATTAATGCTAGTGCATGCTTTTATATAAACATAAGGAGGAAGGGGCCGGGCGGGAGCCGGTAGAAGAGAGAAGACGGTGGTCATGTGAACCATACATATACACTTGCATTATATAAATGTGTATGTTTACCCATATGCTATATATGATTCTTCGTTGCTTTTACGAGGAGGAAGGGGCCGGGCGGGAGCCGGTAGGTGGGGAAAGACGGGGGAAAGTAGCACCCTACGACTAGGGTGATATGTGAATGTGCCTTAGTAAATAATGAGATAGTGTATTATCTGTAGGTGTCTGAAAGTGATATTAATTAGTAAGGGCTTGGGCAAGATAAAAGCGTGTGCGTAGAGATATCCATGTAGGAAATCAATTGATGATTTTGCTCTTGTATATACTTGGAAAGAACCTTTTAGTAATTTAAAAGAAAGTCTAACAATTGTAACTTGTAACTATTAAATTGTGTAAGGATAATAGGGGTATGTAGGAGAGGGTCACCTGATAGGGGTAAGGGTCTCTACATTCATGTAAGATCTCCTCTGGCCCCGCAAGGTATGTTGTGATAGAATATCCATGTTATCATTCTTCTAGTGCTTATGTAATTTACTCACTGAGCCGTAGAGCTCATTCCTTTTCTTTTCCCCCTTTCAGGTCTGGATAAAGGAAAGGGCATACTATAGCATGGAAAGTAATTATGGGCAGAACGGCATACCCTTCTTAAAATGTTATTTTTGTTTACTATATGCATACATGTTTGTTTTCATTTCAGCACTACCTAGTTAAATGTGTTATGATGCTACTATCGAATGTAACTCCTTCCTTGTAATAGTTTGAGACTAGAAACTTGTGGTGCATGGGATGTTTTGTGAATCTAAGACTTGTGATCATGCTTGGTAGTAATGTGTCGATAATTGATGCCCTTGATGGACATGTAATTGAACATATTTTGGAAGTGTATTGTGAAAACTTACTTAAAGATGTAATGTGATATTTATGAGATCTTTATACATTGTGATAAGTAGGCCTTGGAAGCCGAAACTGTTATTCTATGTATGTGGAAAGAGGCGGAATTTTAAGGGAGATGCTGCCGAATTTTTCTGGAGTAGGGGAAAGAGGAGATTTGGGGATAATTATGTGTTGCGGGACTAATCTTGCTTATTAGAAGCTGGGACCGTTACAGATTTAATATTCCACCACAATCTTATAGCCTAAGTTCATCATCCTAAGCACATAAAGAGGGTTTATTTACGCATCGTATAATAGCTAACACAATAATCTAACAAAGAAAACATTATAAAGTCTACTTATAATTATTTGTAGCAAATAAATGACAAAAATAACTTGCCAGACTAAGCAATTATAGAGAATAATTAATTAACTAAAATAATTAACCTAAACTAATAAAGAGCAAAGCACGAGTTACCTGTTCTCCACGCTGCTACTGTAGCCGCAATTCCCCACATTTGTTGGCTGCCCCCACTTTCTTGTTCCTGTGTGAAACCCATGCTGTTAGGCCCCGCGCTTTGCTAACAGCGCTTGGGGAGGGCCTGGTTACAAACGCCTTGAAAAGGGCGCCTGGGTATGGCACCCTGGCTACAAGTGCCTTGGAGAGGCGCCTGGGTATGGGCGCCTTATAATGGCGCCTTGGTATAAGCACTTTGGTACGGGCGTCTGGTAATATTTTTTAGAGGCACTCTGTTGAGCGCCTCCTCCCTCCCTCTCCCTCTCTCTCTCTCTCTCTCTCTCTCTCTCTCTCTCTCTCTCTTTTCTTTTCTTTTTCCGGGCTCCTTTGATTAAAGTTTCAAGAACAAAGGCCTAACACATCTTGATTTGAAGAACGGGAGAAAAATTGCAGTGCCCTAATTTCATTGAACGAAGCCAACAACAAAAAGAAAAAAAATTCATAAAGGAAAGAAATACGGCCGTCTAGAAATTAAAATCTGAAAATCTAGATCACAGGTAAAAAAAAATTAGCCTCCTCCAAAACCCTAACCTTACATGGTTATTTATAGACTTAGGATTTGGTTAATTTACATAAAGAGATCCAAAATAGTTACAAAATTACATGGAGAATCGTTAAATTAATTTTGCATTTTTGCATCTTTGTCCATTTTGCGTTTAAGCCCCTGACTTTTGCAAAATTACGTTTTCACTCAAACTGGCTTCGAACTCTTACGAATTGATGTAGATTTCTTTAATGCCAGTTTTAGACATAGTAGAGCGATCCCAGCAGTGTCAAGCCTCCTATCTAGCCTTCAACTCCTTTAACGCGCTTTACGGTCTCGAAAGAGTGTTTTTGTGGTCCAGTCTTCTCCTAAAAACTTTGTCTGCAAAACAGACTAAAAATACCCAAGTAAAATTATTTATAAACAAATGATAGATAAATATGAGCATGAAATGTGACAGAATTGTGCTAAACACACACTGAATGTTTGCTCACAGCTACTGTTGACATCGACATCGTTAAGATTTATTTAGCAATAATTATCATGATTGAAAATTATGCTGAATTCTCCTCCCACCATTGCAGGATTGAATATTTCATGTAACGGTCCTAGTCTTAAAAATTTTCATTTTCACAATCATCACTGGTTATTTTTAATCCAACCGTGGGACCCATCAAGATACAATACTTCGATTTCTGCTAACGTCAGCCTACTTATGGCTTCACAACATTTTCACTACTAGAGCATATATTTTCAAATATTGATCCGACAATCCGGTAAAGAACATATAGCAAACTCATTACTACTTCATAAACTCCATAATATTAACAAGATTCAGGTCAAGCACCTATTAATACAAGCATTTCAATATATTGTAAAAGTTGATGGCAAGCATCAACATAGGAGTTTTACATAGTGTTTCTTAAACAATATATACATATCAAAAGAACATGCCAAAAGGGTGAAAATATATCCCACTGCCACCTATCCCATATATAGCAGTTAAGCGGGTCCCTTACTTTTATCCAAACCTGAAGCTGATTAATATAACAGAGTGATCTCGATAGCTCAATTAGTAAAACAATAATCATATGCATGACCTTTATGTATGTTTATTGGAATTTATTATAAAGGTAACAATTATAATTTATACTATTTTTGCATATTTTTAGGTATTTGCTGAAGTCATGTCCAAAACACAGTAATTGGTCCTATTAGTCGACTTACCCTACTTATAGTCGACTAATACTATTATTAGTCGACTTAGCTTAAAGTTATAGTCGATTGAACTATGTCCAAAAAGATATCCATTCTCTGTTGGCTGTCAGTGATTCAACTAGTCGACTATCCTATCTTGTATAGTCGACTACTTTTGGTATTAGTCGACTTATAAGCCATCTATAGTCGACTATGTCTTGACCAAAAGAATATGTCTACTCTCTATTTGTTTCTTGTAACTAAAGTTAGTCGACTGCCCTATCTTATATAGTCGACTAACCTCGGTACTAGTCGACTATCCTATCTTATATAGTCGACTAAGGGTGATTTTCAGAGACTTACGTAACAGAATCTCACATCTATAGTCGACTTGGTCCATAGACTAGTCGACTATACTAGTTAAAATTACCTATATCAGTCGACTATCACAGAGTCTAATGTTAAAAAATTTATATAGTTTTAACATGTAATTTTCATCTTAACCATATTAACACACTTGTTAAACATAAAGTTGGACTCCCCTTCGGTTACCTCCGTTTAAACTCGGTCCCTTCCTCCTACACGTTATTCAACGAAATATTCTCCCTTTCGATCACCTCCGGTTCAAACCGGTCCCATCCTCCTATACATTATCGTAATATTCTCCTCTTCGGTCACCTCCGATTCGACCCGGTCCCTTCCTCCAAATATGCAATAATCATATCCTTCATGTAATAATAACATGTAAGGATTCATAAAACAATGTCAAGATAAATGGTTCTCATGATTTCTACTTTACATGATGCCAACATTATGGAAGTCATTAACATGTATATGTAACCACTTGCTAAGTTAACAACATGCGCGCCTTTTCAAAATAACGAACATGTAATATCATCTTAATATATGCGTAGCTGAATATATGCATAAAGTCAAGTATGATGTTTATTCATAAAACTATTTCTTTTTAAGAGGCATGTGTTTGACTACCATGTATACACACAATAAAATTTATCAATCATGCACAATGGTAAGCATACATGAAAATAACTACAACATGATTACCATAAGATTGCTTATAATGTACACATAAAGTTTATAAATCATACACATGTAATATCGTTCAATTTCATGTCCACTTATAACTTAGCAAATTCCCACTTTATTTCAAGCTTTACACTACCTACTATTATATTGGGGTTTGGATGTTCTATTCACCGTTGAAGAGAATATCCCCTTATCAAGCTTGGTCACCGGCTATAATGGAGTCTACAAGGCCATAACAATATCATAATTAGTTTATAGTTTAAAGAACATAAAGAGGGTGTAGTAGTCTTAAGGATTTGCTTACCTTCTTCAACCAATATCATCCTCCTAACTTGATAACCTAGGCCAACCTTGTCTTCAAGAATTTTCTTCTAAGGTGATGTTAGATCATCAATTTTTCATGTTCTATTAGGCTTTTGGAGGAAATAAAGTAGGTAAAGGAAGCCTTTTTAGTATAAAGAAAAGAAGGGAAAGATTTGTGAGGGAATGAGAGGAGAGAGAGTGTGTGTATGTAGGTGAGAATGAAATGTTGCTGCTGTTGCCGCTTTTCTTCTTGGCCGGCAACAAAATGGGAAGGAGGGGAGAACTTGGAGTTGGAAAATGGAGAGAAAGAGAGTATTGTCAAATGAGAATTCTCTCCCTATTCCCCTTCCTATTTATACTTCAATTCTCTTAATAATATCATGCCAAGTGTCCCCCCTAACACCATCTCTCTACACTTATACCTTACTCCTATAAGTAAGATCCCCATCCCTCTCCTCTTCATGAAGTACTTGTACCAACAAGTATTGTGGGGTTATGGTAAAAAAAAGTCAACATGCATGGTGTGTATTTAACCCATATACATATATACTAGTATATGCATGGTATAATGAATAGTATAAGTATCTCACATGAAAACTTGTTTCCACATTATCTTCCTAAAACACTCAAGTGTTAAAAAATAATTAATTAATTAAGGCAAGTGTTACATTTCATATCTTGAAAATCTTCAACAAACTCAAATGAAGAGATTAGATAACTATCAAACTCAGAGTTCGAGCTTGATGAAGACCCCCATGATTTTTTTTAACTCTTTGCAATAATAGTTATTGCCTTTTACTAATTTTAGAGATATCATCAACTTAACTACTAGTTTGGTCATGACAAGAGATATTAATACTTAAATATAAAATCTACTATATTCATCATAAGGCATAATTTTCTTTTTAACTTCAGTAAATAAAGCATAAATATCTTCATTCAAATTTAGAATTTCATAATAAGAGACAAATATTCATGCAATTTATCTAATTTACGATGTGGATAAAAAACACATGCAACTAAATAAATAGGTGAAATTATTTTAAAATATTCAAACCATTAATTTTTCATTGCTTGAGTACAATAAAATAAATTTTCATCATTTTCATTTTCTTCCATCACACCATATTAATACAATCAATTAAAAATAAATGTGTTGTAGGATAATAAACCCTTGATAAAGTGTAAATAGAATCATTAAAAATTTTAAGATATCCAAAATACTTTTGCATCTATCCAATTGATGTAGATATAAATTAGTTTCACTAATATTGCTAGCAATAACATCACATAATAATTTTTTTATAAGCATTAGTATCATTTAGTAATTCATAAGTTGAATTTTAACAGGTTGGAAGATCCCGTGAAAATCGTTTGGGTCTCATACCTTTCGATTTACAATATGTTACCCAATCTTTCATTATTCGTGGATGTGTCAATAAATAGTGAAGTGTGTGTCTACTAGATTTAATACATTTTTTAGTTATTTTAAACCATCTTGCACACATAAATTTAAAATATGACAAGCACATCTTTGATGAAAAATTTACCCCCAAATGCAAGTTTATAAACTTTTTCTGATTCAAGAATAGATGCAGTATTAACAGACGCGTTATCAAAATCAATTGCAAAATTTTTTAATCAAAATATATTCTTCCACAAATATTTTTATCAATCTATAAATATTAGAAGCAATATGTCTTTCATCAGAAACTCTAAATGTAATTATTCATTTTTGTAAGTTTCAGTCACGATCAACCTAATGATATGTGATCTCCATGTAAGAATGGTGTAGCCAGTAATCACTCTATATATCGCTACATATAGATACACACCCATTAGAAGAGAAGAAAAATCATGTAATTCGTTTTTTATTTTTTTAAAAGCTTATGTTGTGTGTGAGAGCGGTCCTAGGTACTCTAATTGCTTGATGATTTAATGCATTTTGATAATAATTTATAAAACCTAATTTTTTTATCGAAACTAAAAGATAAGTATTCAACTAAAACCATTCATACTAAGTCATCTCTATTTTTAACGTCAGAGAAATAAAATAATTGAGGAGGGATGTAACAGTCCTAGATTTTAATTACCGAATTATCCTAATCAATTTCAATTCATTTACAATGTTCAAAATAATTGAAATTTTTGGCAACATCTCCCCTAAAGCTATGAGTCCGCCCAAATACATACATAAAATTTTTTGGTCAACAATGGCCTACTTATCATCTTGAATTTATTTTTAACCAACCAACTCACAACAGAAAATACACCTAGAAGGGGTGAATAGGTGTATAAACTAATCTAATGATAATGATGCGGAATTAAAAATTATTTATGCAAACTAAAGTTATTAAGCTAAACACACAAAGTATAACACAAGAGTGTAGCCGAATTCCCGGTGAAGGGTTCTACGCTATCTCCTCAAGATTCATCTAGATTAAGGTGTCACTATGGCTCTCTTAGTTGAATACAAGTGTGAGCAAACAATCCCAAGCATATATCAATAAAGCACAAGATATATTAAGCATATAAGGAGATAAACAATATAAGCATGCAAGATATATAAACATAAGTGAGAGAGAGATGAGCAATCACAAATACGGAAGAATTATTTCGAGGTTCGAGCACCCTTACTCTACGTCCCCGCCTTCAACGCTATGAAGGATTTCCACTAGAATGATTCCACTGGATCACTCGGTACCGTAACACTTACAACAAGTTCACACTAAACTCTTGGACCCGCAAGTCCCTCTCTTGTTCCCGCAAGATCAACACACGCAAGCACACTAGCTTGTCGAGACTGAACCTCTTACAACTCCTCCAACCACACGTCGGAATACTTGGTGATCACTTCACTTGATCACCACAAAACTCTCTTCACCGAGCCCACAGCCTCTACAACTCCTCACAATACAAAGATGATATCTTATGATCACTTCTCTTGATCACAAAAATAATTCTCACAACAAAAATCCCTAGAGGATTGCTATAGCAACGAAAGCTCAAGTTGGTGTGAGAAAAACAAGCTAGAGTTGTGATGAAAAACTCAAGAAATCCCTTTTGAAAAACACTCTTGAAAACTCTTCTTTTGATATAGAAGTATTATCCCTAAAACAAGTGGAGAAAACCTCTAATAGAGATAGAAAAAATTGGCTTTGAAACTCTCCAAAAATCTTGTTTAAAATAGTCCGAACAGCCCCCCTAAATAGACTCTCAAAAACTAACCGTTGGGGGTCAAACTGCAGGTCAAAATGACCTGTCGGTCGATCGGCTGGTCGACCAGCCAACGGTCAATTTTTGACCGTTAGGGCCTACCGGTTGACCTCCTGGTCGACCATACCCTGGGCTAGACCTGCCGGACGACCGCCTGGTCGACCGAGGCCAGATCCAGAGAGCAAACTGGACAGTCGACCAGTCGGTCGACCGGGGCCATAGCAATCGACCGCCCAGTCGACCGGCCCTCAAGCCAAATGGCCATGCACGTTTTGTGCACATCGATCGACTGTCTGGTCAACCGACTTCTGGGTCGGTCGACCGCCATAAGGCATGATCTAACATTTTGGAGATTAAAAACTTGGTCTTTTTAACTTTAATAAAATCCCATAAAATCACATAAAATCTACAAAAATAAGTTTATTAACAGACTTTGAAGTACAAATATGTATGATCAAAAATCAACACATATTTTGAACATTTTGAACCATTTTTGTAATATAAAAATTTTACCTTAAACAAAAATCCATATTTTCAAAATCAATCTTTAATTTGAAAATGTTTTTTTCAAAACTTCTCCAAATACAAAAATAAAATATTTTAAATACTTTTGAAGTTTAGTGTGTATGGATATGATCCAATACACAAATAAGATGAAATATCTATGTTTTTGACAATAAGCTCTAAAATAAAGTTTTGATAAATACAAAACTCAAACATATGATATAGAATCACCAAATAAGTTTTTCTAAACTTTTGAATCAACAATGTGCATGGATGAAATCTAAAACACATATAAACCATATAAATTTGTTTTGATGAAATCTAATCAAGAAACATAAGAATGTATACTTTGAAGCTCAAAAGTCAAAAAAGTATTTTTTAAAATCAAAAGTATTCTTATGGAAAATTGTAACGCCCCGATCCCGCGGGACGCATATACGCAAGTCAGAAATACCCTCACGTATATACGCTAAGCATCAGTACAGGCAAGAATCAGAGTAAGGAAGCACGTGGTGCATTATACATTCTAACATATAAGTACAATTACAAAATTATCACCAGATGTGACAAATATTACAAGAATATTACATCACCAATATGGCGCAAATGCGATAATATAAGGAGATGTATAAATATGAACAGTACAAAAAGACGCTCATAAGATAGCTGGAGATGCCGCGAGCCAACCAGGGGGAGCAAGGATGGGACTGGAGCTACAGCTGGTCTGTCTGCTCCGCAGAAATAAGCTTGGTCCTTAGCAGGAAGATCCCCTTCAGTTCAAGCTCTGAGACCTGGACATGAGGATCTAGAGGAGTCAGTACTCCCCGGCAAGTGGTGATGTGTCTGCCAAGTAGTGTACATAGACAAGCACAAGTGTGTCAACAAATCCGAATCATAAACATGCATAGGAAAACCGTATCGTGAGCACCAGCATGCAGGAACAAGTAGAGAGACAGTAAATGATATCAAGTAGGGAAGACTCATGTATGATAAGATAAGAGCAGGAGACAGGTGGAATAGAATACAGGTGGAAAGACAGGATATGAATAGGTATAGTATAATAATCATAAAACTGAAAATCCAAAGTAAAACTTGATGAAAGCAATTGTGGCGAGACAAGTGGTATAACCAAATTTGTAGTGCAACATAACAAGTTATTATCTTGGCATTTTATTATTATTACTCGTCCGACCAATATATCTAGGTATATGTCCTGGTGTACACCTCAACACACATACATCCATATATAAGTAGGTCGAGGTTGGTTATTGGAAGCTGATGAAGAACTGATAGCCCATACTTATAGTAGTTCCCATCCGCCCGGGACACAGCCATTGGGGGCCTTAAATCCCCCTAACACGCATCTTCTGGGGCCTGAAATTCCCCTAACACGAATCGTCAATTTTTGGTATTCCACTACTATAAGCAAGGCACCATACTGGCATCCATCACTTCCTCCCATTCCCTGTGCAAGTTATCCTTTTATATAGCTTATTAACAATATTATCAGATTACGGGAATGAGTAGGATCATAACTGGTCATAACAGGAGTACATAACGAGTATAACGGGAGTTCATAACAGGGATAACGGGAGTACATAATAAGAGATCAGGTACTACATTCCCGTAATGTGATAGTCATGAGTAGAGAGTTAAGCTTAACGGGTATCAAGTTTTAACATGCCAATGACAAGTGATCAGGCAGGTAACAAGTGATAAGTCATGTCATAACAGGGAACAAGAGTCAGGTGGTAGTATGTCAGGTGTCAGGTGATGTCACATCAGTTGTCAAGTGATACAAACAGGTATCAGGTATTAGCATGTAGATGATAGGTAATAAGTCATATCATAATGAACAAGTATCAAGTAGTAGTATATCAGGTGTCATGTGTTATATGCCTTGGAGGTGATATTAGACAGGTAACAAGTCATGTCATAAAAGGTGACAAATAATAAGAGATAACATAGCAGGAACATGTATCAAGTAGTAGCATGTTAAGTGATACATAATGCCAATACAAGTCGACCCGATGAAGCGGAGAAAATCGAATGGAGGCGAGGACACTCGCCTAAATCTTTAGAAAATACAGTGAAATCCCTGATCTCCAGAATCCAGGTAATCAACGCGTCAGTGCGTTAGAGAGAAAGTGATAGAGAGAGGAGAAAATCAAGAGAGAAAGAGAATGAGAGAGAGGAGAGAGAAAGAGAGAGCTAGAGAGAGAAGTATATGGAGAGAGAGAGTGCATAGGGAGAGAGAGTGTGCACAGGGGGACGCGAGATTGAGAGTAAAACGCGGGGGTCGCAGACGCGGGGGTCGCAGACGCGAGAGTCGCGTCGCGTAGATTTCCACAAACGCGGGGTTTGAGACCCGCGTTTAAGCAAGGACATAAGAAGAACGCAGACGCGAGCATAAGCTCCGCGTCACGTTGATACAAGAACGCGAGGATCGCGTTAAATAATTACTTGGACGCAGGAGGTAAAATCCGCATCTAGTAATCACACAACAAGAGAAAGAGAGAGACAGGGAAATAAAAGGGAGACGCAAGGAAAGGGTGAGAGGGACACAAGTTTTGGGAGGAAAACAGAGAAGGAAAGAAAAAAGAAGAAAAGAAGGAAAGAAAGAAGGGAAGAAAAGAAAGAAGAAAAGGAAAGAAAAGAAGGAAGAAGGGAAGGAGGGAGGACGGCCGGCCATGTTGCTGGCGGCGGTCGGAGGTGGCCAGAGATGGCTAGAAGTGGCCGGAGTTGGTCGGAGATGGGCAGTCAAAGCCCCAAGCCCAAGGCAAGAATGGAGTGCAAGTCTAGTACAAAATGGATTTTTGGAGTTTTGAAAATGGTGTTTCGGAGAGCGACGAGTAGGTCCGTTGGAAAGAGCACGCCGAGGAGAGGAAAATGGCGTGGTTCGTGGTGGTCAAGGTGGTGTAGGTGGTGGTGAAAATGATGGTGAAGTTGGTGGTGAGAATGAGTTGTTTGGTAGAAAGAGAGGAAAAAGAAGGTGGTGTGGTGGTGGTGTTTGGTTGTTGTTGTTGTTGTTGTTGGAATAAAGGAGGAGATGGAGTAGAGAATGGTGGAGGAGTTGGTGGCGGAGAAAGGTGGAGATGGTGGGTAGAAAGGATGAGAGAGTGGCCGGCCAAGGAGGGCACCATGGCTGTGCTCGTTGGCTGTTGTTGGCTGGAAAAGAAGGAAGAAAGGAGAAAATGAAAGAGAGAGAAAAAGGGAAGGTATATACATAAGGAGTGTTTCGATTACTACAACTTTGCCATCCCCATAAATGAGTTGCGTCTCTTTTAAAAAAAGAGAGCCGCGTCCTCATCCAACTGAGACTCGCGTCTGGCAATTGCCCAGACGCGAGGACGAAACTCGCGTCTAGAGAAAAAACGCGAATGTTGTGTTTAACAGAAAGGACAAAAGTCAGACTAGATCAGAATTGATCAGAAGTGTATTAAATGCAGAATGAATACGAATCTTCGCATTAAAGACCAGATCTGAGTCTGGTGAAACTCGAGCCTGAGGAGGGAGAGAAAAATTAGAAAAGAAAAAAATAAAATATCAGGATAAGATTTCGGTATCTGGGGAAAACACCAAAAACTCCGAAAAAGCCCAAAAATGAAGTAGTTCGGAAAGCTTCCCAAAATTCTCAAAAATAATAAATATTATTTAAAGATTTTCGGTGAAATCGATTTTCAAAAATTCAATCCCATTTTCAAAATAAAAATCCTGAAGTCAACCGTCGATACTAGTCTGCACCGGGTTGGCCGGATTTTGATAAAATATGAAAAATCTCAGAAAATGTCTGAAAGAAAAAATATAATTTTAAGAAGTAATATGAAAGCAGAATCTACAAATTTGATTCCAATTGTAAACTAAAATTCTTGGAATCAACCAGTGATATTGGCCGACACCAAATCCAGTGAAATTTCGATAAATTTAGAAAAATCTCAGAAAAAGTATTTAGATAGAAAACGTGATTTTAAGTAGTTATGAGATTTAGAATTTCAACTATGTTTGTAAATTAAAAATTCGAGAATCGAGCGGCAGTATTGGTCAACCCCGTTTTGAAAATTTCTAATTTAACTCAGAAAAATTTCAGAAAATCATAAAAAATCTAAAATATTAAAAAATGATATTTGAAACTAAAATCGGTCAAATCAGAATACCATAAAGCCCAAATCGAGTAACACTCTAGGATCGGTCCCCGGTTCAAACTAGGGCTGACTCCGAGTCTACGAATCCCAATCCAAGGCAAAATAATCGTATAAATAATTCATAAAGCAAAACAAATATAGGAAGTAAATCGAAAAATACGATCGAAAAATACGAATACGCCACTAAGTACGTATTCTGGGAGCGGGGTGTTACAAAAACACATAAAAATTTTGTGTGTGTATATAAGCTTGAGCAATTCACAACTAATCTATCCTTTTCATTTTATCTAAAAACAAAATCTTAATACTTACAAACATGACACAAGTCTTCATGAAAATCTTCTCTTAAAATCTTCTTCTTCTTGACTTGGTCTAAACCTTGATTCATGAGCTATACTCCTCTTTGAGTACATGATGTAATCTTAATGCGTGAGCTCTTGAATCAACACGTGCTAGCTTCAAAACTTGACTTCGAATCTTTTGTTAAATCTAAATACTGAATAAGATCTGGATCAAATATCTGAAATTAAATAAGCACAAGATCATTAGTACTATAACTACATGAGTTAATCTTCATCAAAACTAGAGTGATGGGCCTTTGGGTCAACAATCTCCCCTTTTTGAAGATGATAAAACTCATGGAGTTATATAGACATGGATTAAAGATAAGCTTCATAGAAGCTTTCCCTTAACTCATGCATATCAATAAACAATAAATATATTCAATAAAGGCTCATAAACTAAACAAACATATATGCATAAACAGAGATATAAACATGCATATATAAACTCTCAAAATTCTTCTTCCCCCTTTTGTCAATTCATCAACAAAGGGGTGAGGACAATCAAACAATAAAGATGTATATACGATATACATTCATGAAGATGAGATACGTAAAGTTAGCTCCCCCTGCATGCATGCATTACATGGAGAAGGGATACTAGACTCTAACTCACATAAAACATAATATACAATGTATAAGTGGAGATGTTAAACTCCTCCTACACACGTGTACCACATAAAGAAGAGAGGTTAAGCTCCCTTGCATATAGACAATATATATTAACAAATTTTTTAAAACAATTTTTGATAATACTTAAAACAAAATTTGAAATTTCTTAAGTCAACAAACAAATTTTACCAATGAAATCAAATAGTATTGACAAAATAAAAGTTGGTACCACTTGTAAAAAATAATTTTAAGATACCAATAGTAGATTTTGATACCAATTGAAGGTGAAACATAAAGTGCTTTTTGATATCAAATAAATACCAATTGAAATCAATGTATAAACTTGTATAGATACCAATTAACATTTGGAATAAACTCAAGCTTATCATAAATATAATTTATACTTTAAGAATGTAAATATATTGTAAAACAAGCACAATCAAATCATATAAATGTGTGTATAAAAATGAAAATACCAATTGAAATTTATATTAATTAAAATTTGAAGCATACTTATATAGAAAACAAGTATGAGTACACAAAAATCAATTATCATGAAAATCATGTGTATAACTCATAGCTACCACCCTTTTCATGTACAAGTTTAAAAGATATTCAATAAGGGTATATAAGGCATGGTCGCTTATCCAACCGCCCTTAAAAGGTAGAAGTTTCAAAAATAAGATTTAAAAATAGTTGTAAATTGAAAAAAAACTACCAAATGAAGAATAAATAACTAGTTTAAAGTAATTTTTTTTGAAAAACTAGTTAAAAATTCTTCAAAAATGAAACCAAATCATATATATGTCATGAAACATTGCTAAGTACACAAAAATTATCACTCAAGATTTATAAGGCTCATATAAAGCTCATGAAAATAAAGTTATAAGTAAATAAAAGAAATGTGAGTGCACAAGAATTAAATGAATAGCATATTCATGGAAATAGTCAATAAAGCTCAAAATATATGAAAATCATAAAAATTATTTTTCATCAAAATTAAACAAATTTCAAGGTATATGTATATTTTATCAAAACTAACAATACACATACATATCCCAAATACAAATGAGTCTATATTAGAATTTGTATGAAGGCCAGTGACTCAAAGGTATACATGTATATTTACTAGTTTTAGACAAAAATAACATATACATGAAGCAAAACATGTACAAAGATAGAAAAACAAGTATAAATGAAAGAATCATCAAAACTAGGTTATAAATGTATATGTAATGAATACAAATGAGCAATGAGGTACAAACATATGATAATCAAGTGTCTCTCACTATTTGTACAGGTATAAACAAAGTTTTAACGAAAACTACATTTAAACAAGTAATCACCACATGAAGTACAAAACATGATCATTTAACATAATGAACATTGAAACCAAAACATGCTAAAAACATCAATGTAAAAGCATGTAAAATAAAATAAGAGTTTAGAGATAGTTACCAAATCATATGAACTATTTTCTAAGTCTCCAAACCATGATGGTCCTCCCACCAATCATCCTTAATAGCGATGCATCAATTATATTATCCATCAAGCTCAAACGCATCCACCATCAAGGCACCATACCTCTCACGTCATGTGAGAGCCCACATCTACATCAAACAGAAGAGGTGAGAATTTTGGTACCCATTTCTTTTTGGGTCCACAGGACTGAAACAAATGGAACACAAACATTATTATTTGCAAAATTTATAGAATTTAATCTATCAAAATAAAATCTTGCAAGATGGCATTTACGGCCACAATGTGTACATGTGTACACTCTAGCATATATATGAGAATGAGTGTGATCATGATGTACATGAGGTGTATGCCGTGTAGGACGTGCATGAATATGTGAAATTTGTTTCTTGCGAAACATGAATTCCAATCTATTATGATTAAATGCACAATTGCTCAAATTTGAGCTTAAACAATCAATTCTATTTTTCAAAACATGAATCTCAATTATCAAAAGAGGATGCAATACTATTAGCATGGCAAGAATGAGAATCAACTATATTTTTCTTTTTAGAAATATTTTCTTTTTTTTTGTAACAATTTTTCTTTTCAAAGAGTTATTTTCTTCCAAAACAATTTCTTTTTCTTTTTTCTCCAAGATAATTTTAATTTTCAAAGAATTGTTTCCTTCACAAATATCATTTAATTTTGAAGATAAGGAAATATTCTCCTTTTTTAAAAATTCATTTTCTTTTGAAACAATTTCAAATTTATTTTTAAAAGAATCTTTTTCTTTCTTTTAAATACTTTGATAACATCATGTTAAGTTTAAAAAAACTTTTCTTATGATATACTTAAAAATTAGGATGAACTAAAATTTAATTTTAATTAGTGCACACTAATTAGAGTTTACAATATTTTTACTCATCTTGCTTGATTCTCA
Organism: Agave tequilana; assembly: GCA_038442645.1. Classification (NCBI taxonomy): domain Eukaryota; kingdom Viridiplantae; phylum Streptophyta; class Magnoliopsida; order Asparagales; family Asparagaceae; genus Agave; species Agave tequilana. Next base: position 4,435 of record JAVJIF010026725.1, on the reverse strand, counting down.
ATCAAAACCCTAGGGTAGATAATTCCTCATGGATTCAATATAATGTTCATTCTTTTTAGACTAATACTTTGGTTGTGGTAGATGATTAGTGGACTATAATTTTTTTTTACTTAATTAAATCTCTTTCTTACAATCAATATCTCTTTTTTCCAAGCTAATTGTTAGAGAAATCATTCTGAAAAGCTTCCATCGCATTCTTCCCTGTGGATTGACCCGTCTAGCCCTTACTACGCGGTTACATTGAGAAGAATTTTCTAACTCATACTCTTGACTTTATTTTCAATACATTTTCTTTTCTCAATCAATAAATTTTGCATTATGGGTAGGTAATGCAGAGTAGCTTTCTCTACATCTCAGCACAAGACAAAGGGCTTGCTAGATCTCATACAAACAGATATGTGAGGACCTTTGCCAGTATCATCCATTGGGGTTCTAGGTACTATATTACTTTCATAAATGATTTTTCAAGAAAATTTTAGATATACTTCATGAAGTAGAAATCAGAAGTATTTCAAAAGTTCAAGGAGTGAAAAACTATGATGGAAAATCAGAGGGGACAGAAGGTAAAATCTTGAGGTCCGATAATGGAGGCAAATACATCTCTAAAGAATTTAAAGATTACTTAATAAGTAAGAACATCAAACACCAGCTAAGTATTTCATGGCAACCAGAGCGCATGAATCAAACACTTACAGAGCGTGCAAGTAGTATCAGATTATAAACTGACATGCCAGAAGGATTTTTGGCAGAGGCGATGAATCATACGAGTTATCTGGTAAACATGTCACCATCAACAACTATTGATCTTCAGATCCCAGAGGAGATATGGAGAAAGAGTCTGTAGACTATTCAACCTTATGAATTTTCGGTCACCTGATATATAGTTTGGTTGATAGTCAGAAAAGGAATAAACTGGAGTTCAAGTCTAAGAAGCGTATCTTCATCCAATTCACCAAAGGAGTCAAGGGTTTCAGACCTTGGGATCCCGAGAAAGAAGCCTGTAACGCCCCGATCCCGCAGGTACGGGGACGATATGGCGACGTACATACGCGAGGTGAAAACAACCTCACGCGTACGTTAAGCCTCAGTACAGGACATAGCCTCCATATACACAGGGGTTCCAGAAAGAAATAAGTATAAGAATACCTGCAAAAAGAGGTTAGTGATCATAACAGATATAAAATAGGGATAAATAGGATAACAGGAGCAAAGCACAAAGATACCTATGAAGGGTCTCGATGGTAAAGTCTCCTATGTGAATCCAATGCACTATCTGACCAAACGAGAACTCAGATCTCCAACCTGGGCACGCAAACCCAGGGTCGTCAGAAAGCGACCTAGTGAGTGGTAAAATGAAGGAGGCAGTAATATATACAATAGTAATACAAGTATGATAATAATAGATAATACATGATATTGTACTAGTGATACCATATAATAAGTATAGAATAAGCAGTAGAAAAATATAAACAGGTCATCTTCATACCATCAGTACCTAACACGTTATCATCGGGTCATGTCTATAGTTGTATCCCGTGGTGACGTGATAGAAATGAACAGGTAGATGAAACATGCAACCTACTCATACTACTGTGTTATGCATATACAAGATGAAGTATGCAAGGCATATATAAAGCAGCATATTTACAATGCAGGGTATACATGTACATGGATCGCATGCTACCACATGGAATGTAACATGTACTAGGTAAAGTAACAGAGTATACATGTAACATGATAGCGGATAACTGATCAGGAACAGTAACAAGTACAACTCAACAATAGAATACATATATCAGGCAAGTCATGTTATTTATACAATAGTAGCAATCAGTACCGCCTGCTATTTTAATCAATCTCTTCCAGTGTCCCATACCACTGGCAGTTCATACTGGAGCCCGCACTCCAGTCGAACCCATCCGGACATGGCTTACGGGTACCATTATCCAAACGAGAGAGTGACCAAATAACAAGTGTTCCCGACATCACTATTATGTATACTGTTTTATTATGTTAATTGGAAACCCATGGTCGAGGAGGTTCTTATCGGGTAGGTGTATCCCGTGCATACCCGGGATCACGGCCTTAAACAAACCCCTGGCTGCTGAGACCAGGGCCCTCCGCTAAGAGGGGAACAATAATCAAGTAACGGGAGCTCATGGAGCTATACAATCGGTAGGTAGCACTACCATCCCCTGCAGTGGGAGAACAATATGGATCCAGTACATCACCCGATAAGATCTAATCAACCGTCAAGTCTCCCCCATACCCAAGTTAGCTTTATGATCTGATATGTCAAGTATACAATGTAACAAGAACAAATACAGTACATGATACGAGCAACATGATAATCAGACCTGAGCTCTGTTGATAGCATAGAACAATATACGGGAACGGGAACAATATAATGGGAAATGGGAACAATAGATGTGGGTCCACATGTCGCGTATCAACAGCTCTCATGTCCAATAACGGGGGTAGCCATATCAGTAACAGGAAACAATCATATAAGAGGAATACAGGGATAACATGGAACAATAATACATGTAATATGAACGGGGATCTATATGACAAGAAGATAGAAACAACACATGCATGTACACTTGTGTGGTGAGCATATGTAGCAGTGCTGTCTGTGTAACGAGTATCAGTGAAGTGGAGCATTTATATATCAGTGGACATGAATACGAAAAAAGAGAGTGACGTGTCATAGTAGCTGTGCAAAACAGTGGTCAGTGTCTAATATCAGATACTGGAACTACAGTATCCGTGTAATGATGAGAATAATAATATGTAAATGTGTACATATCCGTGTACTAGTGGAACATAGATGTGTAGCCATCATCCATGTAACATATATGCATAGCACTAGTACATGTAATAATAGTAGTCCGTGTCTCGTGTAATACCATGTCCTGTGAAGTACAGTAACGGTGTCTAGTGACAGTGTGGTGTTATAGCGTATCTGTGGATCAGTATATGTGTAACGTAACTGTGATACAATACATGTCATAATCGTGTCCAAGAATATGGTAAAATAGTGGCCCGGATGTCAGTGGTATATGAACATGACCTAAATAGACAGCCAGTTGATCGGGGTGGAAACTAGCACTTAAAATGTGTTTTTATGAAATCAATATGAAAAGCTGAATGTGCTTAGTATACCCTCGATACTTCCGTTATAGCATTGGCTTAACGGTCGTATCCACAGGGAAGGGAGGCGATAGAAGCATTAACAGTCTCTAGTCACGTCAGATGTTAACAATTCTTCTATGTTGAAAGAATGAAAAGAGAATGAAAAAGAAAAGAAAGAAAATCCAGAATGTGGTAGGTGAGGAGAGCGATGAAAAACGGCGATGTAAAAACCAAAAGAGAGTGAAGAAGATGGAACAAGGTAAAACTAAGAAGGCGATGAAAACACCGATAGAAAAATGAGAAAAGAATTTGGAAAACGATTTCTAAAACAAAGGTAAAAGAAAACTCATGGCTACTAACTACTAAGTACTCCACTAACCATACTAACCTCTTCGAGATAGTTTCCTCACATTTGGATCCTCGGCCATCACAATCTTTATCTTCAAGAAGCAATACAAAGCATGGCTCATGGATGGTTCATAACATCAAAACATTGCAACAAAAATAAGCTATTACAAGCATCACTCATTACACTACTAGCATGAAATAAAAGAGCATGAAAATAAAAGAGAGTTAGCTTGGTTAGCAAGTTAGATGTTAGAAACCATCATCTTTGGCCATCAATGCTCTTGCAAGAACAAGGCCTTGTAGAGGCAACCCGATTCATGTGGATTATCAAGTAAGTGGTTAGATGGTTAGTGGTTAGTAGTTAGATTGCCATGAGAAGAAAAACTAGTAACAAAACATCATGTAGAGGAGAAGGAGATTACAATGAAGGAGAAAGGAGGCACCTTTACATAGAGTGTCCCTCTCTATTACATCTATCCCTCTCAATCTCTCTCTCTATGAATCACTCAGCCCTACTACAATGATCTAAGAAAGAGAAAAGAAAAATACAAGAAAATGAAGAACTCTCACCTACACTACACTAAAATCTAGATCTACTCCTAAAAACAAAGACTGCCCTCGGTTTGGCTCTCTGCAGGGCTATTTATAGGGCTCAGAAGGATCCAGAAGACGAGACGGGAGCACGCGTCGAAAATCGACGCGTGGCTCTTCAAGATTGCCGCATTTTTTGCCGCATTTTGCCGCATTTCCGAGAATTAATTCTCTGGATTTCTTCTGGAGCTTCGTCTGGCTTCTAGCTGCTTCCAGATATACCCCTTTTCTGGTACTTCACCCGAATATTCGTCTGACAGCTCAGGAGTCTAGGTACAATGCATGTTCTAGAATTCCTTTGCTTGGCCTCCAAGTAATTGCGGGATTAATTAGCATAAATTGAGCTGAATTAGCCACTTAT
>JAVJIF010026723.1:0-27591 GCA_038442645.1 Agave tequilana | reverse complement strand
AACAGATCTGTCATACAAGATAATTCTGTCCAGATATTACTTGTAAGTTAATGATCTCAAGGCCAATCATTCAAACAGAAATACAAAGAGAGAGGAGGAAAGAGTGAAATTTGAGCAATATATCCATTGTAATACGATTAGAATAAGAGGGAAAAAAAGTTTATGCTAATTTCTCCCCATGAAGGGCGCCTGGCTAGATGTGGCAAACATGGAATTGAAAAGTTCATCTTCTCTTAGCACTCCATTTGGCATAGGTTATGCAAAATTTCAATCTTTGATCAATTAAGTTTGTTGCATATTTTCAAGTTATGTTCTCCAAAACTCTCATTGTGCTTATATTAAAAAGACTCTCATTATGCTCTTACCATAAAGAGACTAATTACTATCATGTAGATCTTAACCAGGTACCAGTTGAGTTTATAAATTAAAAAGTGTGAGAAATGATGAAAACAATTAGGAGAAAAGAAAAGAGAAGTTCACAAGTAATTTGATAGGTTTAAAAAGAATCCATTCAGAGAGAAGAATCTTTGATATGATGAGTTAACAAATTTCGGGAAGCACCTATCATGATTGCTATCGCATTAACGAACTAGGTAGCCATACTTTTCCCACCTTGTTCAATTCACACTTTATTCCCTACCTATGATCATCACAAAATAATAATTTACTGACAACAAAATCCTTAAACAAAACTAAGAATACTTTTAAGTAGCATCAAAACTGGTTCCTGTGTTAAGTTTCAAACTTTGTTAAATGCAATGCACAAATGTCAAGCTAGATGATATATCAAGGTCTAGTTTGGTCCCTCATAATGCATACTTACTTTCCATGAAGACTCGTATATAAATCATTGTTAAGATGCCACAAATCATGAAAGGCAACACTTGGAGCCGAAATCTCTGAAGGACCACAAGCTTAGACAAAACATGTGAACTTGGTGTTTTAGTGGATTCAGTCTCTCTTGCACTAGGGAAATTAATGATAATGCAGAGTCCACTTTTTGACATAGTCATATGTTGGTATATAGACAGTTGTAATTCATTCTCGATGAAAATAACATGAAACGAGGCAATGTTAGTGTTGTGATTTCAGTAGAGGACGCCCCTACGACCGGATCGAATGGGGCGGTGCAGCGAATACGAACCACAAGATCTACTAAGGCAACTTGAAGAAGAGAAGAAAAAGATATTCTAAAGTAGATAGAAAGCCAACACATAATATAACGTGGTTCCACCGATCAAACAGAACGTTGCGTACGTCCACAGGGAGCAGGGAGGGAAAACTTTATTAAAACTTTAGGGAAGTACAATAAGAATACTTACACCTCACACTGAGAAGCAACAAAACTATTGATGGCCGCTAAAAACATCAAACTTTGTGACTAAGCTTCTCTCACGAATTTCTCACCTAGATGAATTACACCTTTAGGAATTACAAATTCATAAGATTCTCTTAGAATATATTGAAGGACACCACTAAGGGGTTATTATAAACCATAAAGCTCTCCAGTCCTAAACAACTCTTTCAATCAGAATAAAGAAAACTTGAATCCAACTCGGACTCAAAATACCTTCAATCAGAATAAAGGAAACTTGAATCCAATTCGGACTCAAAACAGATCCAGAAAAGAAAACTGCCAAATTTGACAATAATCAATCTTCACGACGTATTCACGTCATGATCCTAACAATCTCTCCCTTGACTTGAATACGTCCAAGTCCGAGAATAGCCACCATGTTCCATGTGCTCACATTCACGCACATTGAATAAACTTGACTTCATTTCCATCTCACTCCCTCTCCTCCATAACCCCCTCATGGGGTTCACATCTGATTAGGTCAAATAAGTTCATGCCTAACTTGAACTATTACCCAATGATCTGTAAATCACCTAGGGAGGGGTGAATAGGGATGAGCTAGTATAAAGGCCAATAATGCGAAATTAAAACTTATTTAAACTAAACACCACGTATAACATAAGAGTGTAGCCGGATTCCCCGTGAAGGGCTCTGGACTAACTCCTCAAGATTCTTCTAAATAAGAGTTGAGGTGCCGCGTTAGCTCTCTTAGTTGAATACAAGTGTTAGTAAACAATCCCCAAGTATATAACAATTAAGCTCACAATATATATCAAGCATATAAAGATGAAAGCAATATAAGCATGCAAGATATAAACAAGAGTAAGAGATAGAGAGTGAGCAATCGCAAACACGGGAGATTTGTTTCGAGATTCGAGCACACTTGCTCTACGTCCCCGCCTTCAACACTTGAAGGATTTTCACTATAAAACTGATCCCACCGGATCACTCGGTGCCGCAACACCTACAAGGCAAGTTCACACTTGAACTCCTTGGACTCTTTAGTTCCGTATACACCGCAAGCCCACAAGCTTGCTGAGGCCGCACCTCAAACACCGAGTTCACACTAGAACCTGAAACAACGCGAACACACACGTCTGCCTCCTCAAAGCACAAGATGAAGTTTTTGGTTATCACAACACTTTGATCACCTAAAAATAATCTCACAAAAACACTCCTATAGGATGAATATGTCAATGGATAGCTCAAGTGTTTGTGAGAAAAATAAGGATGGAATGTGTGGTGAAAAACTCAAAGAAATCACTTTGAAAACTCTTGATAACTCTCCTTTTAATGGAAATATTTGCTTTCAAAAAAGTGGAGAAAAACACCTAATAGGTTGGAAAATCTGGCTCAAAATATCTCCAAAAATCTTATTGAAAACAGCCCCCAAAAATCCCAATTTATAGGGCTAGAAAAACTAGCCGTTGGGAGCCAGGTTGGCCTGTCGGTCGACCGCCCGGTCGACCGCCAACGGTCAGATTTTTGACCGTTGGGGCGTCGGTCGACCGGCCCGATCGACCGCTGCTTGGAATATAGAACAAAGTTCTATGCCGGTCGACCGGGGCTTTCTAGAGAGCAGAAGCTCTCTGCGGTCGACCGGGGTCGGTCGGCCGGCCCTCTAGCCAGAACTGGCATGCACGTTCTGTGCATGTCGGTCGACCGACTCGGTCGACCGACTTCAAGCTCGGTCGACCGGTCCGGTCGACCGGCAGAAGCCAGGTCAGAACAGATTTGGGATTGAAAAACTTGGTATTTGACTTTGATAAAATCCCATAAAATCTCTAAAATTCTACAAAAATAGTTTAAATATAATACTTTGATAATCAAGCATGTTTGAGTAAAATCAAGACATGTTACAAACAATTTGAACTATTTTGTAACTTAAAAATTTAGCTAAAAACAAAAACTGTATTTTTCAAATTGGTTTTTCAAAACTTATTTTTCAAAACTTCTCCAAATACAAAAACAAGATATTTTAAACACTTTTAAAGTATAGAGTGTATGGATATGATTCACTACACATACATGATGAAATATCTATGTTTTTAATAATAAGCACTAAAAAAGTTTTGGTTAAAAACACATGTATATATGAGTTCAAAAACCAAACCGGTATTTTGTCAAAATGAAAACTCTTTTGTATTTTTCTAAAATAAAAATTCTTTTATGAAACTCATCTAAATCAAGAGTGTGTGTGTGTAAGATATACTTGAGCAACCACCAACTATTCTATCTTTACATGTAATCTAAAATAAAATTTTATAAAAACAAACCTAGACTCAAGTCTTGATCTTGAAGGGCTTCACTTGAAGTCTTCTCATCTTCTTGACTTGTTCAAACTTGATCCAAAGAGTTAGACTCCTCTTGAGTACTGATGTGGTCTTGATGCACAAGCTCTTCAATCAAACCGTGCTAGCTCCAAAGCTTGACTTTAAATCCTTTGATGAAGCTACACACCTACTAAGATCTTGATCATAAATTTGAGACTAAATAAACACAAGATCATTAGTATCATAACTACATGAGTTGATCATCATCAAAACTAGAGTGATAGGCCTTTGGGCCAACAATCTCCCCCTTTTTGATGATGACAAAACTCATGGAGTTATATATGCATGGATTAAAGTAAAGCTTCAAAGAAGCTCCCCCTTAACTCATGCATAACAAATAAGCAATCAGATATGGCAATAAGGCACATAAAACTAAACAACTATGTATGCAAATATAAGGAGAAAAACATGCCAATCAAGCATAAAACTCATCAAATTCTTTTTCTCCTATTTGCAAAACAAAACATATATGCATAAACATAAATCCTTCTCTCCCTTTATGTATAAAGCAAGAAAAACATGCATATATACTAAAACATGCATATATACTAAAATATTTCTTTAAAAGAATTTTTATTTTGTCAAAATGAAAACTCTTTTGTATTTTTTCAAAATAAAAATCTTTTATGAAAACTCATCTAAATCAAGAGAGTGTGTGTAAGATATACTGAGCAATCCACCAACTATTCTATCCTTTACATTTTAATCTAAAACAAAATCTTATAAAACAAACCTAGACTCAAGTCTTGATCTTGAAGGGCTTTACTTGAAGTCTTCTCATCTTCTTGGCTTGGTCCAAACTTGATCCAAAGAGTTAGACTCCTCTTGAGTACTTGATGTGGTCTTGATGCACAAGCTCTTCAATCAAACCGTACTAGCTCCAAAATTTGACTTTAAATCCTTTGATGAAACTACACACCTACTAAGATCTTGATCACAAATTTGAGACTAAATAAACACAAGATCATTAGTATCATAACTATATGAGTTGATCATCATCAAAACTAAAGTGAAAGGCCTTTAATCCAACAATCTCTCCCTTTTGATGATGACAAAACTCATGAAGTTATATATGCATGGATTAAAGTAAAGCTTCAAAGAAGCTCCCCTTAACCATGCATAACAAATAAGTAATAAGATATGGCAATAAGGCACATAAAACTAAACAACTATGTATGCAAATATAAGGAGATAAACATGCAACAAGTATAAAACTCATCAAATTCTTTTCTCCTATTTGCAAAACAAAACATATATGCATAAATATAAATTCTTCTCCCCCTTTATGTATAAAGCAAGGAAAACATGCATATATACTAAAACATGCATATATGCTAAAATATTTCTCCCCCTTTTTGTCAATCATCAACAAAGGGGTTAAAGTAAACATAAAATAATGTTCTCCCTCTCAAAGAGGTGAACTCAAATCAATCAATAAAGAATTATATGCGATATACATTCATGAAGAGGAAGATGCTAAGTTAGCTCCCTACATACATGCATTACATGAAGAAGGGATGACAAGCCCTAATTTACATAACATATAATATGCAATGCATAAGAGGAGATGTGAAGTTCCACCTACACCGTGTGTACCGCATAAAGAGAGTTGTCAAGCTCCTCAATATAAGATACACTCAACATGAATCTATATGTAGAAGAGATGTTAAGCTTTCCTTGCATATAGGCAATACACATCAAAACATTTTTTAATTATCACTCATTAAAACAAAATTTTGAATTTTCTCAATAAAAACAAATTTTGAGATACTTATTAAATCAAATTTAAGATATCAATTGTAGATAAACATTACAAATTTTGAATTTTAATTGTAATGAAACATTTTATGAATTGAAATTTTGATACCAATGAAAGAAAGTATTTATATTTTGATACCAATATAAATTTTCATGGATACTAATTGAAAATAAATAGATCAATAGATACTAATTGAAATTATTGTAAAAAAAATCATTTGAAGATAATGCATAAGCTTATATAAAATATCAATTGAGAAATCAATTGAAAATGAAGATTTAAATGAAGCTTAGCATAAACATACTTTGTTGTTGTTTTTTTAAACGTGTAAATATCTTGAGAATCAAGTATAAATATATATGATTGTTGGTGCTTGATTTTCAATATATATATATATATATATATATATATATATATATATATATATATATATATATATATATATATATATATATAATATATATAAAGAGAATACCAATAGAAATTGATATTATTGAAATTATGAAGCATACATATATAGAAAACAAAATATTAGTATATACAAATGAATATCAATTGAGATACCAATTGAAAATAACAATGTAAATCAAGTATATAACTCATAACTACCACCCTTTATATGCTCAAGATAAAAGATTTTCCAATAAAGCTTACAAGGCATACTCGCCCATCCGTCTACCCATAACGGTGTTGGTAGGGGTTTCGAAAATAGGTTTTGAAAAAATTTTAATAGTGAAAATCACTACCAAATGAAGAATAATAACTAGTTAAAATAATTTTTGAAAAAACTAGTTAAAGATCCTTTAAAAAAAAACATGCAACTAAATCACATGTATATCATGAAACATGCTAAATACATAAAGTAGTCACTCAAAATCGATAAAGCTCATAAAAGTATTCATGAAATAAGGTTATGACAAACCAAATGATGTGTGAGTGTACAAGAATCATGTAATTAGTATTTTCATGAAAATTAGTCAATAAAGCTCAAAACAAATATGAATCTCATTTTATCAAACAAAAATCATGAAAATTCATATTTTAATTAAAGATGAAAATCATAAAAATTCATTTTTCATTAACAACAAACTTCTAGGTATATGTATGTTTTTATTCAAAACTAACAATATGCATACATATCCCAAACAAAAAATAGTCCATAAAGTAAATTGCATGAAGGCAAATGACTCAAGGGGCATACATGTATATTTATTAGATTGAATAAAAATGTATATACATGAAGTAAAAACATGAAAATTGACAAAACAAGTATAAATGAGGGGATCATCAAAATTAGGCTATACATGTGCATATAGTGAGTACAAATAAACAATGAAGTGCAAAACATATATGAATCAATTTGTTTCTCACTACTTGTACATGTATAAATCCAAGTTTTAATAAAAACTAATTTAAACTAGCATTTACTACATGAAGCACAAAAACATAAACATGCTAAAGAAATTATCAATAAAAAGCATGTAAACAAACTTAGGAGTTTTAGAGATAGTTACCAAAACAAAGAACCATACTTCAAATCTCCAAATATGGGGTTGTCCCACCAAACTTCCTTGATAGCTGTGCATCAAAAGTATGTCCATCATGTCCATGTGCATCCCCCACCAAGGCACCATCCCTCTCACGTCTTGTGAGAGCCCGCACCTACATCAGAAACAAAAGGTGGGGATTTTGGTACCCATTTTCTTTTGGGTCCTTGAGGGTTAGTTTGTAAGGAACCCAAACATTCTTCTTATTAGCAAAATTTAAAGTATTATCTTATCATAACAAAATTTTGCTAAATGGCCTTTGCGGCCACAATGTGTACAAGTGTACACTCTAGGATGCATATGAGTGTAGGTGTGGTCATAGCGTGCAAAATGTGCTTATGCATGATGAGGGTGATGTGCATGAACATGTGGAGCTTTTTTCTTTGAAAACAAAGACTCCAATCTAGACTGGTTAAAAGCACATTTGCTCAAAGTTGAGCTTAAACTATCAATTTTATTTTTTAAAAATTAATTTCATTTTTATCAATATTAGCATGTAAAGCATGATCAACAATCTTTTCTTTTAGAAACATTAACCTTTTTTTTTCAACAATTTTTTTTTTAAAGAAGTGTTTTCATGCAAAGCAACTTCTTTTTGTTTTTCCACCAAGACAATTTTATTTTTCAAAGAAGTGTTTCCTTCACAAAGATCATTCAATTTAGAAAGCAAGGAAACATTTTCATTTTTCAAACTTTCATTTTCTTTTTCAATGCATGCAACTTTATTTTAAAAGAATCATTTTCTTTTAACATGCAATCAAAATCTTTTTCATTTTCTTATTATCTTTCTTAAGCAATTCATATTTTTCTAAGAGTTGTTGACAAAATGATGCTAGTTCATTATATGTCATTTCAACATCCTCTTCTACCTCGGATTCGGTAGTTACCTCAAGGGGGTTATCCCCTTGGACCATGTAGCATACATTGGAAGCATCACTTCCAACATCTGAGTCGCTCCCCGCATAATATTATTCTTTTTAGCAACCTACATAAATAATCATGTTTAGAGTACTCTTCAAAGCATGAATAGCTTTTGAGTTAGCCTCAATATACTTGCTATTATTAACATATGAATCTTTAATTGTAGCAAGATAAACATGAATACCTAGGCCTTTGAGGTACAAAGACATCTTAACCTTCCAAGTTGGATGTTAAGGATGTCAAAGGTGGGAGGTGTCATGAAGTCCATGGTGTGTGTATAAATATTGTGATTAGTTATAAATGAGGATCTTTAACTCTAGGTTGTAAGACCCAAATCAAGAGCACTTGGCTCTGATACCAATTGTAAATCACTAGAGGGGGTGAATAGGTGATGAGCTAATCTAAAGGCCAATAATGCGGAATTAAAACTTATTTAAACTAAACACCACGTATAGCACAAGAGTGTAGCCGGATTCCCCGTGAAGGGCTCTGGACTAACTCCTCAAGATTCCTCTAAATAAGAGTTGAGGTACTGCGTTGGCTCTCTTAGTTGAATACAAGTGTTAGCAAACAATCCCCAAGCATATAACAATTAAGCTCATAATATATATCAAGCATATAAAGATGAAAGCAATATAAGCATGCAAGATATAAATAAGAGTAAGAGATAGAGAGTGAGCAATCGCAAACACGGGAGATTTGTTTCGAGGTTCGAGCACACTTGCTCTACGTCCCCGCCTTCAACACTTGAAGGATTTCCACTATAAACCGATCCCACCGGATCACTCGGTGCCGCAACACCTATAAGGCAAGTTCAAACTTGAACTCCTTGGACTCTCTAGTTCCGTACATACCGCAAGCCACAAGCTCGCCGAGGCCGCACCTCAAACACCGAGTTAACACTAGAACCCGAAACAATGCTAACACACACGTCCGCCTCCTCAAAGCACAAGATAAAGTCTTTGGTGATCACAACACTTTGATCAACTAAAAACAATCTCATAAAAACACTCCTATAGGATGAATATATCAATGGATAGCTCAAGTGTTTGTGAGAAAAACAAGGATGGAATGTATGGTGAAAAACTCAAAGAAATCACTTTGAAAACTCTTGATAAACTCTTCTTTTAATTGAAAATATTTGCTCTCAAACAAGTGGAGAAAAAACCCAATAGGGTTGGAAACTGGCTCAAAATATCTCCAAAAATCTTGTTAAAAACAGCCCCTAAAAAACCCCAATTTATAGGGGTAGAAAAACTAGCCGTTGGGAGCCAGGTTGGCCTGGCGGTCGACCGCCCGGTCGACCGCCAACGGTCAGATTTCTGACCATTGGGGGCATCGGTCGACCGGCTCGGTCGACTGCAGCCTGGAATAGAGAACAAAGCTCTCTGCGGTCGACCGGCCCAGTCGATCGGGGCTTTTCGGAGAGCAGAAGCTCTCTGCGGTCGACCAGGGTCAGTCGACCGGCCCTCCAGCCAGAACTGGTGTGCACGTTCTATGCACGTCAGTTGACCGACTCGGTCGACCGACTTCAAGTTCGGTCGACCGTCCGGTCGACCGGCAGAAGCCAGGTCAGAACAGATTTGGAATTGAAAAACTTGGCATTTTGACTTTGATAAAAACCCATAAAATCTCTAAAATTTTACAAAAATAGTTTCAATATAATACTTTGATAATCAAACAGTTTGAGTAAAATCTAGATATATTACAGATAATTTGAACTATTTTTGTAACTTAAAAATTTTAGCTAAAGACAAATCTGTATTTTTTCAAATTGGTTTTTCAAAACTTATTTTTTCAAAACTTCTCCAAATACAAAAATAAGATATTTTAAACACTTTTAAAGCATAGAGTGTATGGATATGATCCACTACACATACATGATGAAATATCTATGTTTTGACAATAAGCACTAAAAAAGGTTTTAGTTAAAAACACATGTATATATGAAGTCCAAAAACCAAACTGGTATTTTGTCAAAATGAAAACTCTTTTGTATTTTTCCAAAATAAAAATTCCTTTATGAAAACTCATCTAAATCAAGAGTGTGTGTGTAAGATATACTGAGCAATCCACCAACTATTCTATCCTTTACATTTAATCTAAAATAAAATCTTATAAAAACAAACCTAGACTCAAGTCTTGATCTTGAAGGGCTTCACTTGAAGTTTTCTATCTTCTTGACTTGATCCAAACTTGATCCAAAGAACTAGACTCCTCTTGAGTACTTGATGTGGTCTCTATGCACAAGCTCTTGAATCAAACCGTGCTAGCTCCAAAACTTGACTTTAAATCCTTTGATGAAGCTACACACCTACTAAGATCTTGATCACAAATCTGAGACTAAATAAATACAAGATCATTAGTATCATAACTACATGAGTTGATCATCATCAAAACTAGAGTGATAGGCCTTTCGGCCAACATGATCTACACAAGATTTATGATAATTTGCTCCACCATAGGAGTAACGATCTGGACTACCTTATTGTGCGCTTAGTCTCAATCTCCCTTCGGGATACAATTGAACATCCGAGCTCGAATCTATCGTAGGCTCTGATTGTCCCACAACCACCGCTTTTGAAGTCGAGGATAATTACAATTCACCAACTGTAACCTCTGAATTTCGCAATATATATACGTTGCCGACACGTTCGGTATGAACATCACATGGGTCCCTTTGGAAACTTTCATAAGATCACATGTTGAACAGAAACAAAATCCTTTATATGTAGGGCTCCAAGAGAGATGAGATTGTACATTGATTCGAGAACATGACGAATGCCTTGAAGAGTAGTGATGCATCCATCATGAGATTGAAACTGAATTGTTCCTTCACCAATCACCTTTCTTGTAGTGGAATTTTTCATGAAAACTTCCCCCTTGAACCAAAGTGTATGAAGAGAACATCTTTCTATTGGAATTGATATACTGCGAACATCCAGAATCTATGACCCATTTATCTTTGTTACCAACTGGTCTGTCTGTAACAGATAGAACGTCGCACTGTTCTTATCTCCTTCAACCAGTTCAGTGACATTAGCATATGGTTGTTTCTTCTTTTGAAGCCAACACTTAGATCTACTGCGCCCTTTTGTGACAATAGTTGCACGTTAAATTCTTGTGTTTTGAGTTACCCGTGGAACTTTCATTATTATACTTCTCCTTGAATAATGAACTTGTCCGGAATCATCATGATGAGACTCACCCGTCAACTAGTGTCAATTCTGTCTTTATTGAGCAGATGCTTTTTGACCTCATTGACCATGATTGTTGACTTGCATCCATAAATGATAGCTTTTCTAAAGCTCTTATATGAAGAAGGTAAAAAAACACAAT
Organism: Agave tequilana; assembly: GCA_038442645.1. Lineage (NCBI taxonomy): Eukaryota > Viridiplantae > Streptophyta > Magnoliopsida > Asparagales > Asparagaceae > Agave > Agave tequilana. The sequence goes on along the minus strand of JAVJIF010026723.1, from coordinate 16,335 downwards.
AATAGAAGTGCTTGATTATTATCTTCTATCTTAATCTCTATCTTATCTAGATCATTGATAATAGAGAAAAATTCTACAATGTAGGAATTGATAAGTGTATCTTAATGCATGCGAAGAAGAAAGAGACACTGTTTCAGAATCAACCGATTCGCCAACGACTTCTTCAGATAGTAATCCTGAAGTCGGTCCAACAGCGAGGACGCTGTTTTCTCGTAGAAAACTCATCCAAAACTTAGTCCGCCAAGCAAAGCTGAATAGCTGCCAAGGCTTTTTCATCCAACTCCTACCAAGTTTCTTCCTTCATGTCTTGAGACTTTTTCTCTCTTCCGAGTAATGCTTCTTCAACACGCTCTGGGTAAGAATTGCGTTCATCCTAATCTGTCACCTGCTAAAATTGATGATGCCATCAAACTTCTGAATATCAAACTTGATCGTAGACATCTTCAAGTTACCTTGCTCTGATACCAATTGTTGGTAAACAAAATGTATGCTCTGATACCAATTATTGTAATTTCAAGAGAGGACGCCCCCACGACCGGATTGACTGGGGCGGCGTAGCGGAAACAAACCACAAGATCTACTAAGACAATGTGAAGAAAAGAAGAAGAAGATATTCTAAAGTAGATAAAAGGCCAACACACAGTATAACATGATTTTACCGATCAAACAGATCGTGTGTACGTTCACGGGAGAAAGGGCAAAACTTTATTAAAACTTTAGGGGAATACAATAAGAATTACTTATACCTCACGCTGAGAAGTTACAAGCTCTTGATGGCTGCCAAGAATAGTGAACCCTTTTGGCTAAGCTTTTCTCATGAATTTCTCACCTAGATTAATTATACCCTTAGGAATTATAAATTCATAGGATTCTCTTAGAATACATTAAGGCCACCCCTAAGGGGTTATTTATAGACCATAGAACTCCTAATCCTATTCAATTAGAATAAAAGAAACTTGAATCCAATTCAGACTCAAAATACCTTCAATCAGAATAAAGAAAACTTGAATCCAACTTAAACTCAAAATAGATCCAGAAAAGAAAACTGCCAGATCCGACATCAATTTACTACCTTCATGACGTATTCACTTCATAATCCTAACAAAATCTTTTGTGAAAAGATTTTTGTTGGCTTTTTCAATTCTAAATCTCTAGTTTTCTCTCACCCACACTTGAGCTTTTAAATTCTTATATATTCTATAAGTCGGGTTCGTAAGAGAGTTTTTGTTTGTAGTCAAGCAGTTGCTCACAAGTTGTTTCATTCTTTATTGTAAGTGGTTGGAGGTGCGGGCTCGATCGATCTTGCAGGCTTATATGTTTGGTTCTTGCAGGAACAAGTAAGGGACTTGCAGGTGTCTACTCGAAAGAATTGAAAAGGTGCAAGATTCTTTGTTTGATTGTAAAGAAAATTACAATGGATCAATAATCTGATTACAAAAGAGGGGAGAATGATTGGATCTCCCCTTGTTTAAGGCTGGGTCCTTTGTATAACGGTAGAAAGTGAATCTTGTTTTCTGTTGACCAGATGAACGTCAAGCTCTTCTGAAAATCTTCTCTTTGGATCACGAACGGAGTAGCACAGCTCCTATCCAATAAAATCTCAAAGAGACTTGGGCAAAAACTTGGACTCAGCAAGTTGGTAGAAGAGTTTAACTCTTTATTGGTATTCCTCAACTAAAAATTCTGACTCCTCTTCAATAGCAGACTGAGCTATTTATAGAGATTTCAGGGGTAAAACTGTTCCCTAAAAACTGTCCATAATATGGGTTAACTCTCCTCATTACGTGGGCAGTAACTGACCCGGTTAGAACGGCAGTTACAACTGAGACGCGGAGCTCACTTGCAGTTGAAACGTGGGCTTGAGCTCCGCGTTTAGCCATTAAGATGCTGCTGGACGCGGGCCTTGAGCTTTGCTAGACGCGGGCTTCAAGCCCCATGTTTTGGCCTTGTTGTGGTGTTGAGACACAGGCTTCGATGTCCCAGAGGTATGACCTAGGCCACCCTGGTGGAAATATGCCATCACAATTTGCAAACCTCACTCCTAACTTAGATAGGAGTAGCTGAAAGCCATACCTAAAAGCAGTTGGTCCAGTAAGGCGAACAGGCAGAAAAGATTATCACCAGGGTTAAGACAGAAGAAAACAAGCCCAGACACAAAAAGTCGACAGGGCGCGTGCCAGAAGCATCTTTCCAAGCTAAAAAGAAGGACACACTGGCGAAAGAGTCTCCCTCTAAGCCCCAACTGGCTAGAGGAGGTAGCTCTTCAACCCAATCACGTATCAACAAGCAATACTCCTTCAAGGATGAGCATGTAGATTCGCTATTTAAGTTACCCAACAAGAGCAACAGACTGAAGCTTCCTGAAGATAGACGTCTTGAGGAGGTGGGCAAGACCGACAACCCAATTATTGCTTATACCACAGGATGTAGGGCACCCTATCAAGAGTTGTTACATCTTCAAAGACATTCTCGAAGGTTTAATTGATGTAAAGGTGCTCAAATTCCGCACGGAGCAGAAAAAAGTGACAGCTAATATGACGTCATTCCTTCAGTTTGGGGTATAATCTCCAACGCCCAGTAAAATACGCATGTAGATGCACTAGCATCCTTCGCCGCTTCCTTGACTCTTCCAGCCAGAACGACAGAGAAAGTACTCGTCTATAACCATGACTTATATTGTCCCGAAACTCATCCTCGAAAATAATCAGATTCTAGCAGTGAACCTTCAAGTCAAACAAAGTCTAGAGACTTCAGCAGGTCTAGAGCTCAGGGATTGGTGATTCCCGTACAACTATGTATTGTACGACATTCTACCTGATGACCCTAAAGAGGCGGCTGTCATTAGAAGAAAAACCCATAAATTCTACTACAATGCGATCATGTGAACACTGTATCATCGATCGCATGATGGAATTCTCCTCCGCTGCTTGTCACATAAAGAGGCACATAAGCACTCAAAGAGGGCTCATGATGGTTTGTGTAGAGCTCAATAACCTGGTCCAAAACTTAGAGATCGACTTCAAAGACTTGGATATTATTAGCCAAAGATGTTCCCTGACGCCATCGCTTACGCTAAACGATGCAACGCTTGTCAGATCCAAGGTGACTTCATTCATCAGACACCAGGATATCTTCGTCCTACAACTTCTTCTTGGCCATTAAGATGTGGGGAATGAACTGGCTGGTCCTATCAGACCGCCTTCATTCAAATGACATAAGTTTATTTTAGTCATAACTGATTATTTCTCCAAGTGGGTAGAGGCTATCCCCTTGAAGGAGGTAAAGACATCTGATGTGATCAAGTTCATTAAACATCACGTGGTCTATCGCTTTGGCGTGCCACGATGGATTGTCCATGATAATAGGCCTCAGTTCGTCAACCAAACATTCCAAAGATTCTGCAACAAGTTTAAGAAATCCAGAGTGTATCTTCAACGACCTACTATTCAGCTGCTAACGGCCTTGCAGAAGCTTTCAACACGGCCATGGGAACTCCTCAAGAAATTCATCTCGAAAAGCCAATACAACATGGATGATAAGTTAGGTGAATGTTTATGAGCTTATTGCACAACAGTGAGAACTCTGACGAGCTACACCATTCTCTTTGGTATACGGGTGTGAGGTCATACTCTCACTAGAAATTCAGATCCCATCTCTATGCGTTGCCTTGATAACGGAGATGACAAATGAGGAGAAGCATCGACTGTGACTCCAGAAGCTAAAAGTTTTGGGCTGTAAACGCCTGCAAGCTCAACAAAAAATCAAGTTTTATCAAGCTCGAATTTTCAAAGCCTTCAACAAGAAAGTCAAGGAGCAGATTTTCAAGAAAGATGACCTTATCTTAGCTGTCAGAAGACCCATGGTGATGACACATAAGACAAAAGAAAATTTCAGCCCAAATAGGAAGGACTATTTGTAGTAGAGTCAGTCTACTCAAATAGAGCACACCGCGTCATAACCCCAGACGGCGATATTCTCATGATGCTGATCAACGGAAGATTCTTGAAGAAGTACTACCTTAATAGGATTCTTCTCATGAACAGGTTAACATTACGCCTCTGATCAAAACTTTCAGACCAAGATGTTTGAAAGAACGCTAAAGAAAAGCATCTTTCTTCAATGGATCACATTACGGTCGATCATTGTCGAGCCGACCGAACATTGGTTAATTCATAATGCGTGATGTAAACATTAAAGAAAGGACAAAGTGTGAAACTTTAATTTTATCCTTATTACTCTTCTCTAGTTTATCTATCAAAATCTGACGCCTCTGAAGGCTAAGGATAGAGGAAAATGTTAGCTTTAAAGTCCAACATAAGTCCTCGACAACTCATCATGCTGAGGGGAATAGCATGGCTAGCCCAAATCAAACGGTAATTGGTAAAGGCATACCAAATCCGTTGATAGCTGAGGGTTTGTTAAAAATCTTAAGGGACTTGGTCCCGTCTTCCCCTCCAATCTCTTACCAATTCCCTCCCACAGAATGGTAGGACCACAAAAATATCTGTGTCTATTTTTCGGTAAAATAAGTACAGACTTGTCATGTTAATAGTAAACCTCTGACAAGTCATTTTCTTAATCTCCAATGGGGTTCGTGGCGTTCGTCAAGTTAATATTACACCTCAGACAATTTATTCTATTTCCCCACCAAAGTCCCTTACCAATTCCCTTCCATGGAGAGTGGTAGGTCCACAAGCTCGATTACTACTATGTTAGCACTACACCTCTAACAGTAAAAAAGTTTCAATACTCCCCAGCGAGTACGAAGTTTCACTTGTCGCTCCCTTACATGGAGTCAAAAGTCTTCAAAATTATCAAGTTAACACTACACCTCTGACATTCCAAACTTTTACTTGTCAATTCTTCTTAATAGAATGACAAATCCTCAAAATTGCTCATATCGCAAATCAACTCTTGTTGTCATGTAACACTATACATCTGACAAATTACTGTTAAGTTTAATACCACACCTCTAACAGTAATCAAGTTGCTGCCAAGTTTAATATTAAACCTTTGACAGTCACTTTCCTTAGGCCTCTATATCAAAGTTAAGACGAGCAATGCCAAGTTTAACATTACATCTCTAGCATCCAGTTTATTGTTAAGTTCAACAATACACTTATGACAATGATTTTTCCTCGAACTTCCTACCGAAGTCGAGATGATTAGTGCTAAGTTCAAAATTACACCTCTAATATTACCTCCACTATCAAGTTTAACACTATACCTATGCCAGTGGTATTTTTAGTTTTCCCAACGAAACTGAAATTCCTGTAGAGCTAGTTAACATTACACCTCTAACTCATATCCTTCAAGTTAATATCATACCTCTAAAAAGATTCAATCCAGTCCATTAAGTTAATATCACACCTCTAACAGTGAAGAAATACTTAGATCTCGATGGGTCTAGTCTTACTTGTTATGCTCATCAATTGAATGGCAGGTCCACTTACCATCACTGTTAGGTTAATATCACATCTTTAACAATGTTCTCACTAATCCCCAACTGAGTCTTAATTACGTTAATACTAAACGTCTGATGAAAACTAATCACAATCCTCTGCGGAGTGAAAACTTCACTTGTCATTCTTATCTATATAATGGCAAGTCCATAAAACCTATTCCAATCCTGTCAAGTTAATATCACACCTCTGATAGTAACCTTTTTAAAATTTTTAAATGTAATTTTTCAACTTTGACTTGCTAAGGTTAAAATATTACACTCCTAGCAAATCAAAGATAATCACTTCAACTTGTCTGATTTTCAATGCAAAAAGGAAGTCAAGGTAAATAAGAAGGTAAAAAAGTGTCACTTTTATTAATATTCAAAATATGAAAGTGATACAAAACGCTCTCTTATCCAATAAGATTGAGTGTTACAACAAAGGAGTACAAAGAAGTCCGTCTTGTTTAGCGAAAGGTTGCACTCACTCCTTAAATAATTGAAGATACACACAGTTCGTCTTCTTGATTATGGCCAGGAACAGCAATCGACTTGCTTTTTTCTTGAAGAACAATGGTGTTTCTCGAGGTTGAAATGTAGGGGAGCATTCGGATTCCACCCGACCAACTGGTGCGAAGGTCTTCACAAGACCGTAATTCTTCGCTTAATGGGAAGCTCCACCACTAGAAAGTCATCTAATGAGCATGAGTTTTTCGTTGTTGTCACATTTTTGAACAAGATTGGTGAAGGAAGGATCTTAGACCTTACTGGTGACGTTCTCTTTCCCGCGACCTTCAAATACGCCATGCTCATTGTGATCAGGAAGGATCCGAGACCTTACTAGTACATCATGTCTAATAATGTCTTGATGTGTATCGAGAACCACACAGATCTTCCTCCCCTTTGGACAGAAGTTCTGACTCCTCAAGTTGTCGCCAATCAAACGAACTAGTCGTTCATGTCTATCTCAATGAACATGACAAAGACACTAGAACCAGCACCAACGATATGGCCACAACCTGTAAGAAGGAAAAAAAACCGAGGGTTAACTTTCTACAAAGACAGAAAATATAAATTCAGAAACACAAAACGCGGATCTAAAGTCATGACCTATAGGCGTGAATCTCGGGACGCAGAGTTTACCACCTCTATAAAGATAGAAAATATAGATCTGAACGCAAGCCCGATATTAGACTTGCGTCTAATGATTGAAACGCGGGCATATATTAAAGGCATAGACGCGGGCCTTAAAACTTTGAAAGTTATGAACTCCAGACGCAGATATTATAGATCCGCGTCTAAGACTTCGAGACGGAGAGTTCGCCACACTCGCGTCTAAGATTTAAAAGAGGTATAAGGCTTTTAAGACTTGTAGTTCGCCACATTTGCGTCTAGAGACTTCAAAAGAGCAGACATAAGTCTTAAAATTTTCTAAGTCATGAACTCAAACGCGAGTCTCATATACAAAACTCACGTTTCAAGCCTAAAAAAGCGGAGTTCACCACGCTCCCGTCTGAAGAACTTGGGACTCAAAAATCTACAAGCTTGCGTTTAATCAAGATAACGTGAAGATCACATTTGCAGAGCATGAACGCAGGGATCTCAAGTTGACTATCTAAACTTCAAGAAAGAAGTTTCAAAAGTTTCAAGAAGAGATCAAGAAACAAAGTATGGATGCTCGGATCTCAGAGCCACAAGGGAACAAAATCTTATTATGGCGAAGGCTATTTGCTACCTGTAACGCCCGATCCTAAAGATACGGAGATGTTATGGCGACGTACATACGCAAGGCGGAAAACCCTACGTACGTACGCTAAGCCTCAGTACAGTAAATAATCTCCATATATACCTGAGTCCAGCATGAAATAAGTACAAGAATACCTGCAGAAGAGGTTAGCGATCATAATGGATATGAAGAAGATGGACAAATAATATAACAGAAATAAATCACTAAGATACCTATGGATAGTCCCGATGAGGAATCTCACATGTGACTCCAAAGTACTCTCTGAAGCTACGGTAACTCGGATCTCCAACCTGGGCATGTAAACCCAGGGTCGTCAGAAAGCAACCTAGTGAGTGGTAAAATGAAGGAGGCAGTAATAGATACAATAGTACTACAAGCACGATAATAATATATAGTACATGAGATTGGACTAGTGATACCATATAATAAGGATATATAAACAGTAGAGATAAACATGAAAGCAGTGCAAATATATAAACATGTCATCTTTTAATACCATCACTACCTAGCATCTTATCATGGATCATGTCCACAGTAGTCTCTGGTTTAATATGGTTGTATAGTGGTGACGTGATAGAAGTGAACGTGCAGATGTGCATCCCATAATACGGTGTCGTGCATATACAGTCATGATGTCTGCACGGAATACAGGAGACAGAATATATGCAATGCAGAGTATACATGTACATGAGTAGGATACCACCACAGAATGTATAGCATGACACATGTAAGGTAACAACATATACAGGTAACATGATAGCGGCGAAGTGATCAGGTACAGGAACATGTACAACTAAATAATAGAATACATGGATCAGGCAAGTCATGTTATTTATACAATAGTAGCAATCAGTATCGCCTGCTATTTTAATCAATCTCTTCTAGTGTCCCATACCACTGGCAGTTCATACTGGAGCCCGCACTCCAGTCGAACCCATCCGGACATGGCCTACGGGTACCATTATCCAAACGAGAGAGTAACCAAATAACAAGTGTTCCGACGTCACTATTGTGTATATTGTTTATTATGTTAATTGGAAACCCATGGTCGAGGAGTTCTTATCGGGTGGGTGTATCCGTGCATACCCGGGACAATGGCCTTATCAGACCCCGGCTGCTGAGACCAGGACCAGCCCGCTAGAGCTGTAACATGTAACGGGAATCTTAATGAGCTAAAACAATAACGGGATGCTCATGAGTAACAGACGGTAGCCAGCACTACCCGTCCCCTGCAGTGGGACAAACAATGGATCCAGACATCCACCCGATATGATCTAATCAGTCGTCAAGTCTCCCCCATACCTAAGTTAGCTTTATGATCTGATATGTCAAGTATATAATGTCACAAGAACTAATACATGATACGGGTCACATGATAACTGGACCTGAGCTCTGTTGATAGCATAGAAAAATATAACGGGAAACGGGAACAATATAACAGGAACAATATAACGGGAAAGGGAACAATATAACAGGAACAAATATAACGGAAACGGGAACAATATAATACAGGAACAATATAACGGGAACAATAGATGTGGGATTCCACACATCGCATATCAACAGCTCTCATGTCCAGTATCGCGAATATCCGTATCAGTAACAGGAAACAATCATATAACATGACTACGGTACCATGGAACAATAATACATGTAGTATGAACGGGAATCCATATGACAAGAATAAAGAAACCATACATGCATGTGACAGTGATATGCCGAGAAGCCATGTAACGATAATCACACTATATGACATGACGGTAGTCTGTGCATGGGTATATCCGTGTACAGTGGAACATATATGTATAGCAATCTATGTGATAGCACATGTAATAACAGTGGTCAGTGTATAATGTCATACCGTGTCCAGTGACCTACAGTATCCATGTCATCGTGTTGTGAATCTCAGTATCTACGTCATGGTGAGACGTGTACATGAAACTACCTGACACCTACATGAAATAATGATATTCAGGGTAACTGCTATGTATATGAAATATGGTGTTCCGTGTACTAGGGGTCGGTAAGGGTAACAGGGGAATAGTGACACGAGTTCGTATCATAGAGTACGCGTGTATGTGTGGTGTAACCAGACGCGTATCAGTGTCCTGTCACAGTATTGTAGAACCATACCAGTGATCCATGTAGTGATAGTGTCTCGTGGTCCTTTATCCGTATTCGTTTCTGTTATGTTTACTATCCTATGATACAGTTCTTATTATAAAACAGAACGTTTATAGTGCTTAACCCATAATGTCAAGTGCATAACTAAAGTAATCACCCATGGTATTAAACAGAAATAAATATAATTTCAAAAAGAAAAATACTCACAAACTCACCATGGGAAGGTAGCTCTCTTTCCACGATCGCAACGGATCCAGAATCGTCAAATCAGAGTCCGGATGCTCCCGAATCGTCCGAATACTAAATCAGAACAAATAGGGTTAAATATGTAATAAAAATATTTAAATACAATTAATAAATAGAAGCAGGGTTTTTTTGCAAGATTACCTTTATTGGGTATCGGATGCGGGTTTGGCTCTTAACGGTTGGGTTTGGATCCAATACCCAAACCAATTGACTTAAATAAATGGGTTGATGGGGTAACGGGTTATCGGGTCGGGTATAAACCCAACCCCTTAGGTTATTGGGTTCGGGTTAGACCCGAACCCAAACTAACCCACAGGCAGCGGCAGCAGCAGCCTGCTGGCCGCGCCTAAGCGGGCGGCCGGCCAGCCGTGGCCGGCGGCCAGCTACCGCGAACGGCGCGATGGCGGCGGTCCGGCCGTCGGCGACGGTCAGAGAGAGAGGAAGAAAAGAGAAAAGAAAAGAGAGAGAGAGGGGGAGAGAGAGAGAGAGAGAGAGAAGGAGGGAGGGAGAGAACAGCAGCAGAAGAAAAAGAAGAAGAAGAAGAAGAAGAAGAAGAAGAAGAGAAGAAAGAAAAGAAAAGAAAAGGAAGAAGAGAAAGAAGGGGAGCGGGGCGCCTGGCTTGCCCGCCGGTGGCGCGACCTGGCCGCGAGGGACACCAGCGGCCAGGCGTCGGGCGCAATTCAGCCCTCCGGTCTGTACAGGTAGAGAGGGAGAGAGAGAGAAAAACATAGAGGGGGAGAAAGGTGATTAGGAATCTAATTAGAGAGAGTGAGAGAAATAGAGAGAGAGAGAGAGAGAAATTGGGAGAGAGAAAAAGAGTGGGAGATTTTAAAGAGGAGGAAGGCGGTGCGTTTAGGGCGGTGGAGGAATCTTGGAGAAGAAGGAAAAGAAAAGAAAAAAAAGGAAAAAGTAATAAAAATAATATTTTATTATTATAATATTGGTCTAAAATTCGACCAGTTCCGAACGGTCAAAAATTACAGAAAATAGAGAATATTATCCTGAGACGTAATCGGAAAACAGTTTGAAAAAATTTAACCCGGTTTGCAAATTAAAAATCCCGAAAGCTGTTGTCGGTACCGGGCGACACCAGTTTGGCCGGATTTTTGATAAAAATCAGAAAAATTTCCAAAAATACCCGAACGTAGATAACACGATTCTAAAATGCATGTTGAAAGCGGATTCTCAAAATTCTTCCCGTTTGTGAAATAAAAATCATAAAGCCTATTATCGGTATCGGTCGATACCGATTACGGAGATTTTCCAAAATAATCTAGAAAATTTCAGAAAATCTTGAAAAATCTAAAATATTAAAAAATGATTTTTAAAATTGAAATCAACTCAATCGGACTACCACGGAGGTCAAATCAATTTTCTACGTCGTATCGCGTACTGAGACTGTGATACGTACACGGGGATCAGGGGGTTACACTACCTGAAAAAAGTTCTCTGAAGGGTGGACATCATCCATCAAGATACGACCATGAAAGCACCAGAGGAGATGTTTTTTGATTTTGAAATCACTCAACAGTGATAATCTTCGAAGAAGATTATAAGAAAAAGCATTAAAGTTTTGGGTTTTTTCAAAAACTCTGAAAGTTCTTTAGGATGCATGCCCGGAGAAGAAGACAGTCTAAAAGTTCTTCAGAGCACATGCCTGTGAAGGAAAACAGTTAAGATAAATGACTGTTAAGAGGCTCATGGCCTATTTATAGGCTCGCTAATTGCCATTAATTAACGGCATAAAAATCAAAGCCGTTCTTAAAGGTCAATTAATAGCCTTAATTCGCGATGCGAATCTCAAATCCAGTCTGAGTAAGACACGTAAATTTTTGTCCCAGGAAATCCCAACGACGTTTAGATTTTTAATCCAAACGCACGTTCCCAACCGTCAACGCCAGTTCTGCCTTAAAAAATCTAGCAATATCTTCGCCATAGAGAGCCGCGTCATCAGAATTGTCTCTATAACTGCAAATGACGCTTTAAAAGGCCGCGTTCCTTCACAAATCGAAGGCTGCATCACCTCCAACAAATTAAAGGTTGCGTTCCCTCAACAAAATGAAGACCGCGTCTCTTCGACTGCTGAGGGCTGCGTTCCCTCAACAAAAGGAAGAACGCGTCCCTTCGATGGCCAAGGGCTACGTCCTTTCATCAATTCAGGGCCGCGTCTCTCCTTTAATTCAGAACTGCGTCTTCTCTAACAATTCAGGGCCATGTCTTCCCAACAATTCAGCGCCCGTGTGTTCAATAAAGAGAAGTCCGCATCTCCAACTCGAAGTCTGCGTCACTTTGACCGAGTGAGAGCTATGTCTTCACTTCAAAGACCGCGTCTCTTCAGCATTCTCTGACTCGCGTCTTAGCAAAACAAGAGAGCTGCGCCTCTGTTCCCAGTGAGAGCTGCAACTTCGCGTTTGTAACGCTCAGAGCCATGTTTCTACATCAAGTGAAAGGTGCGCCTTCACTTTAAAGAAAACTCGCACCTTGGCAAAACAGAGCGTTTCTTCAATAAAGAGAAGTTCGCGCTCCAACTCAAAGTCTGCGTCACTTCAACAAAGCGAGAGCTATATCTCCACTTCAATGTTCACGAGTCGCGTTTCTACTTCAGACAAGGTCCACGTCTCTAAGCTAACATGACCTTTACTTCTACAAGACCTTCAGTCTTACTTCTGCAATCAGTTCAGCAGTACACTGGCGAAAGTAGATGACTATTTTTTCAGTACAACAGTACACCAACAACCAGCTCAGAGCACCAAGAGGCCTAGACTGCGTATCTAGGTACTCACGATGATCATCTCTGGTGGCTTCAAAGAGTTTAACAGTATACTGACGAAGACTAAGATCCAGAAAAGATCGATCTCAAGGTATCTCAGGAGATTGCCAGCCTAATCTTGAGAGCTTGCTGTCAAAAAAAAAGTTCAAAGTGTTTCAAAATCTGTCCCAGCCAATTGCAGAGTTTTGAAAACTTTGGAGGGAATTCTATAGACTCATTAAAAATTACTGAAGACAAGTTGTCAAATGCAGAGCCCATACTTCAGATGCAAAGCTGATAAAAATCATTGATGCAGTGTCAAGACGTGAGGCTCGAAAACATCACTGCAAAGTTAAGACGCGGGGCTCGAAGACCTCATCTCAGCATCACTGCGAAGCTAAGACGCGGGGCTCAAAGCCCGCGTCTCTGCCTCACTGTAAAGCCAAGATGCGGGACTCGAAGCCCGCGTCTCAGCAGAGCTTGACGTCCACGTCTCAATAACATAGCAATGCCAAAACGCAAGCTCGAGGCTCGCCTCCAGCATCATCTCAATGGCTAAACGCAGAGCTCAAGCTCGTGTTTCAACTACAAATGAGCCCTGCATCTCAGTTATAACTACCCCCATTACTGGGTCAAGTATTGCCCTCGTAATGAGGGAAGTTAACTCCCATTATGGAGAATTTTTAGTGGACAGTTTTACCCCTGAAACCCCTATAAATAGCTAAATCTGCTATTAAATAGGGGTCAGAATTTTTCAACTGAGGAATACTCATAAAAAGTTAAACTCTTCTGCCAACTTCATGAGTTTAAATTTTTACCTAAGTCTCTTGAGATTTCATTAGATAAGAGATGTGCTACTTCATCTGTGATCCAAGAAGAAGATTTTCAGAAGGGCTTGACGTTCACCGGGTCAATGAAAAATAAGATTCACTTTTCACCGCTACACAAAAATCCTAGCTTTAAACAAAAGAAGATCTGAGTTTGAGTGTCTTCTCTCTCTTGTAGCTGAAATTTTGAGTTGTAATTCTTCATTGATTCAAGAAAATTTTGCAATACACTTTTAACTTTTTCCCCTTACAATTGGTTCGGGGCATAAAAAAGGGTTGTACTATTTGTATATACCTGAAAGGGCTTTCACTTCAGTTCTACTTTTTCATTGGAGTGGTATCAGCATTTGGGTCACCCATCTTTGGATAAGTTGCGTCAAGTTGTTCTCAGTTTGAATCATATTTCTGTTTTAGAATGTGATGCTTGTCAGTGAGAAGCATCATCATAGTTCTTTTTCTCGCCGTGTTGAGAGTCATCACTTGCAGATATTTGAACTTATCTTTTTGACATTTATGGTTCGTCTAGAGTCAAAAGTATGAAAAGATTTCAGTTTTTGTTATCTTTATTGATAATTGATCTAAAATGACTGGCTATGTTTACCGAAAGACTGATTTGAGTTCCACATGTGTTATCCACTTTTTTAATGAATCTTTGTTCAGTTTGATAAGCACATTAAAATTTACTTTCTGATAATACTTTTGGAATATGCTCAATCATCTGTGGCTTCCTTTGTACTGGTTATGGTATCATTCATCAAACCAGTTATGTCCATACTTCTTAGAAAAATAGTTTAGCTGAACACAAACACCGATACTTTTAGATGTGGCTCGAACTCTCATGTTCATATGCGTGTCTCTAAATAATATTGGGCAAATGCCATTCTTACTGCATGTTATTTGATTAATTGCATGCCATCATCTGTGTTGAATAACCAAGTCCCTTTCTCCATGTTGATTCCAGGTGTCTCTCACGTTCTTTACCTCCTTGTGTATTTAGATGTGTTGCCTTTGTTCACAATCTAGAACCTAATCGAGACAAGTTGGCTCCTCGATCTCTTAAGTGTGTCTTTTGGTTATTCTCGAACTCAAAAAGGCTATTGTTGTTATAGTCCTCAGTCACACAAGTATTATACCAGTGCACATGATACCTTCTTTGAGTCACTCCATTCTTTCCTTCAGGAAATCATCCTCTTTCATTCACACCAAATTTGATATCTCCCATACCACTTTCGGTCATTTTTGAATTTATTTCTGTTTCTATTCCTTTACAGATTTAACAGAGATCCAAAGGCTAAGAGGCTGTATTGCGTGATTTAGCCCCAACACATCATCTTTTGTGCCTAAAAGTTTGGCTCCCAACACTATAGTTTTAGATGATCTCCCTGTTGCTCTCAGAAAATGTAGTCGTCTATGTGCCACTAAATACCCCATTTTAAACTATGTTTCATTAAATCATGCTTCTTATACTTTACATGTCTTCGCTGTCTCGTTATCTTTTATTTTCATTCCTAACACTTAAGCAAGCTATGGCATCTTCTGGTTGGAAAAGTGCAATAGATGAGAAGATGTCTGCTTTACATCAAAATCAGAATTGGAAGCTTACCTCGCTTCCTAATGGGAAGCGCACAATGGGTCGTAGATGAGTGTACAATGTTAAGTATCATCTCGGTGCTTCAGTTGAGCGCCTCAAGGCACGATTAATGGCAAAAGGGTATATCCAAAACATATGATGTAGATTATATGGAGACTGTTTCTCTCATGGCTTGACTGTATTTTGTTTGTATTCTTATGTCTGTGGCAGTTAATCGCCAATGGCCTATGTATTAGCTGTTGGGAAACAATCTGTATGCTCTGATATCAATTATTGTGATTTTAGAAGAGGACGCCCCCACGACCGGATCAGACGGGGACGGTGCAACGGATATGAATCACAAGATCTACTAAGGCAACTTGAAGAAGAGAAGAAGACACTCAGATCTAATGTGCCCTTTTGTGACAATAGTTGCACGTCAAATTCTTGTATTTGAGTTACCCGTGGAACTTCCATTATTATACTTCTCCCTTGAATAATGAGCTTACCTAGAATCATTATGATGAGACTCACCCGTTAACTGGGTGTCAATTCTGTCTTTATTGAGTAGATGCTCGTTGACCTCTTTGACTTTGATTGTTGACCTGCCTCCATAAATGATAGCTTCCCTAAAGCTCTTATATGAAGAGGTAAAGAACACAATAATAGAAGTGCTTGATCCTCATCTTCTATCTTAACCTCTATCTTATCTAGATCATTGATAATAGAGAAAAATCCTACAATCGGAGACTTGTTAGGTGTACCTTCATGCATGCGAAGAAGAAAGAGACGCTGCTTCAGAATCAACCGATTCGCCAACGACTTCTTCAGATAGTGATCCTGAAGTCTCTCCACAGAGAGGACGCTGTTTTTTCCGTAGAAAACTCATCCAACACTTCGTCCGCTAAGTAAAACCGAATAGCTTTCAAGGCTTTCTCATCCAACTCGGCCAAGTTTATTCTTTGTGTCTTGAGGCTTTTTCTCCCTCCCGAGTAATACTTTCTTAACACGCTCTAGGTAAGAATTGCGTTCATCCTAATCTGCCACCTACTGAAATTGATGATGCCATCAAACTTCTAAATATCGAACTTGATCGCAGACATCTTCAAGTTACCTTACTCTGATACCAATTGTTGGTAAACAATCTGTATGCTCTGATACCAATTATTGTAATTTCAGGAAGGACGCCCCCACGACCGGATCGACTGGGGCGGCGCAGCGGATACAAACCACATGATCTATTAAGGCAACTTGAAGAAGATAAGAAGAAGATATTCCAAAGTAGATAGAAAGCCAACGCACAATATAACGTAGTTCCACCGATCAAATAGATCGCGTACGTCCACAGGAGAAGGAGAGAAACTTTATTAAAATTTAGGAGAGTACAATAAGAATTATTTACACCTCACACTAAGAAGTTACTAGTCTTTGATGGCCGCCAAGAACAGCGAACCCTTGTGACAAGCTTCTCTCACGAATTTCTCACCTAGATGACTTACACTTTTAGGAATTACAAATTCATAGGATTCTTAGAATACATGAACGTCACCCCTAAGGGGTTATTTATAGACCATAAAAATTTTAATTCTAAATAAAATTACTTCAATTAGAATAAAGGAAACTTGAATC